>JANBQC010000039.1:12641-83420 GCA_027576995.1 Dimargaris cristalligena
TTTGTGATTTGCTGTGGGGGGGGATAATACCCTGAGACAGATATTTTTATATAGAATAGCGATGTGATATATATATATATATATATATTTAAAAAAAGAGACAAGTGTAAAACGGTACCCTATGACACCTATTCACCCCTGGTATCTCTATCTCCTTCTCTCCTGATGGTACCTTGGTTACCCTTTTATTCTTATCGTGCTGACCCTATCCACCCATGGGGAATAGAGAGGCGGCCATCATGGCACTCCGCGATAATATCGATGCCCAGGTTATTGAACAACACCACCTCAATTCGGTGCTGGAAACCATCTGGGCTGCATTTAAGGCGGACGACCGGTTCCAAACTCTTCTGGCCAACCTGGTGACCTTTCGAACCTCCCGTAAATAGGAGGTGCCAGGCGGGGGGTAGTCTCTGCTCCAAATTGGGAGGAATGGAAGGTGGGGTGGCATATGACAGGCTGGGAACCAAATTAGATAATGGAGGAGGGATTCACTAATTAGTAGCAGCGGCAACCGTATCCCCCCTCCCCTTATTGACCCTTTTTTGGCCATGAAAAATTTCAGCCTTTTAATACAAAATATAAATATAACAAGGCAACGTATCCCGCAAATTGGAGGAAATTGGTAGCAATAGGCGGGGGGGGCGTATCGTATAAGCCATGTAATAATGTAATTATCATACAATTTGGGGATTTTAAATTGGTAAACGGAAAGATTGTTTAGAGTGGGCCCCATGATCCCCGGGAAACGAATGAAAGAGGAGGAGGGAGGGTCGGAGCTGCAGGGCGACATAGTCTTAGAGTGTGGAATTTTGGGTTGGGTACAGATAGAACGACGTGGGTGCCACCCATTGGGACAGTCGAATCGATAGAGCTTGATAAGAACATAATCCGAAGTATCTAAGAGGGGCAATCCCCAGCCAAATGGGAAGGGTCATCCAACATAATGAGCGGAAGGCGCCCGCTAATTGGCCCATGGTGACATCGGTTTGCATGTGTTTATAGTTAACCGTATTGGGGGAATACTATAGTCGGGGCCTATTATTGAATGAACCCAGCAAATGGCTTTACCATACACAACACATTCACATACTCCAATTATACACAGATAATAAAATAGCGATAGGCTTCCGAGCCGATTCCCCATCGGACATGACGGGGAGCAGCTATATTTTTCGGCTAGACTCCTGATTGGTCCTACTGAAGCCCGGGCATTAGAGCAGCGGCGACTGAAGGGAAAAGGGACACTGCTACTCAACAAGTCTTGGGAGATTATCTATAACCCAGCTAACTATGGTATGCTACGGGGTCGGTATTTAGTATGCTTGGCTGACACGGGATATAGCCAACAAGGGCAACGTCATGGGGCCGGGTGTGCATCAGCCCTCTCACCCACGGCCAATCCCTGTCGGTATGGGCTTGCAGGTCCTCTCTCCCTCGCACTGTTCTTACCCCGCCTTCAGAACAGGACCCTCCTACTAATAAGAACACCTACAATCCAAGGGACTTACCTAGCGGAGGCATTGTCATTGTATTTTATGTATCACGCCGCCCTTTTTGTCTGCTATCAGCACTATCGCTATCAGCGCCTTCTTTATCGGCATTTGCCATCGGCCCAAGCGCCGACTCCCCCTTTCTCCGAAACGGTCCACCACCTGAGTGGCGGGGCGACCTTTCCCCCTGGTTGCTGGGCGATTATTATTATTACTATTATTATTATTACTTGGTTTTTCTATAAAAATATATATACGATATATGCGTGCGCATATAGACACTATAATCGATAGGTTTCCCCGCCCCCTAGGGCTTATATAATCAGTGCCTGCGTCGTCCCCTCCCTCCCACTTTTGATTCCCCTATTGGCCCAATAGATGCATGTATTGTTGATTGCATTTGGACTGCTGTTGCGTCACTACTACCTTCCTCTCTCTAGTTTTTTTCTGCGACGTCGCCTCTCTCTGAGTTTGGACCACTAACTAACATTATACAAGTGAGTGAGCGTTGTCTTACCTATTATTTATAATAACCACCTTCCCCTCTCCCTTGTCTGTCTGAGCTTGATTTTCCTAATTCTATCCTATCCTATCCTATCCTATCCTATCCTATCCTATCCTATCCCAAGTTTTATTAAAAAAACCCCCTTTTACACTACCAGTTGTTAACCTGGCCGTCTGTCTAGACCGAAGCGGAATTCAACCTACTATTACTACTCCTACTGACCCGTCCGCCCTTTTTATTGTTTCCATAGGTTAATAATATTTATCCTTCTTTCCTTCCGTCACGATTCCTTTTCCTTCATTTCTTTTTAACTTTGACTCTACTTTGGCTGCCTACTTGGTTTAGCTGCGACCCCCTTCTTCATTCCCAACTCTTCCAGTCCTTCGTTGTCGTGGCAGTGGCTACACCTGTCCCTACATGTGTCATAACTCGTCGACGTGCAACAACCCCTCTTCCTTTTGCTGTTGCCTCACCACCACCCGTCTCGTCCAAGACCCGCTCCGCTCCTATTACTATGGTCTTCGAGGCTGCCCCCCGTCGGGCCCCTTTGTTTCTCCAGGACGGGCTCCAAATCAGTCTGACAAGCAGTGCTTATTTTAGCGACGAAGAATATCCGCCGACCAAGTCTTGCCCTAGCCGACCCAGCAGCATTCGCTCAGCCGACTCTTGGTCCGCCACCACCTGCTTGCCCCCCTCCTCCGCCCCCGAATCGTTTGGTTGTAGTCCGAAACTCCGGTCCACGCACCCAAGTGGCGGGCCCCTAGCCCACCCACTGGCGGACTTCGGTCCACCTCTCCCCCGGTCCAATACCAAGGGCTGCCGAACCCGTCGGAAACGGCTGCCCGCCAACCTTCCCCCGCAGATCCCACGCTTTGGTCGGCCCACCGCCAAACCCTTATTGTTACCAACGTCAACCCCGGCCACCCACCCCAACCTAGGGCTGAAACCGGCCCCAGTTGTCGTCCCCCTGGACCCTGAAGCTCCACTGCCCTTCCGCCGTTCCCCACCGTCCCCCCGACTGGCCTTCAATGAGCTTCCTCTGCACCGCAGCCGCCTGGCTGACTGTAACATCACCAACCCGTTCGACCTGGCCGTGGAGGTCCGCCAACCCGAGCAGCAGCGGTCCGCCGAGCTATTCGTGTTTCGCCATTCTTTTTTCGAACCGGACCTGCCGGAAGACCCCCAGGTCCCCCTGGAGACCTTCGCATACAAGGAATCCCCCCTCGTCTCCCCCTACCGCCGGCCCCCTCCCTCCACCCCCCGGTCCCACTCCTTGGACTACCTGGACGAAAAATGCCGCCATTGGCTCTTCCAGAGCGGTACCGACGCCAATGCCGCTCATCCCAGTCACCCATCCTCGTCACCCGCCGCCCCAGTCACCTCCATAATGTACACTACCCCCGACGCTGCGGAAGATATGCAAGCCTATTACCAGCTGATACGCCGGCGCATGCTGCCCCACCATGTGCTGACCAACGCCCGGTTGGTCCTCGCCCGTGAGCGCCTAAACCCCACCCGGGCCTCGGTGCTCCTGTACAACCACGATATTCTAAACAATCGTTGTCTATTCTCCCTGCTGGACCCCAAAGCGGCCGTCGAGTTCCACGACAAGTACTTTCCTGAGGAGAACCAGCTATTTTTAGGGACGTCAGCTGGATCGGACCGTTCCCTCAGTCCACTCACCATGGTTGAGCCAGCGGACTCGGACTACCTGACCACCTCCCCCCGCCGCCTCGAGGGCCCTCCGGGCCACCCCCTGTCCCCCAACGAGGAACCCCTGCCCGGGCTCTTACCCAACGATGACGACAGTCTTTTTGAACGGCAAGCACCTGAAACCCTTGACACGGCTTCAGCCACCCTCAAGTCCGGCCTCTCTACCCTTAATCTAGAGACCGAGAGCTCACTGCCTGGTGGCGCCCCCTCGGGTGATTCCGGACCCCCGCTGCTTAGTTCGGACCCAGCCATTACCCCGGCTGGTGGGGATGAACCCCTTGTGTATAGCCTGTCCCCCTCCATCACTATATCTGACACGACGTCCATGACGGTCACGGCGGCCACTTCCCCCCTCATGGTGGACTGGTATGGTACCTGCTGGCCCGTCGAAACCGCCAACTCCCCTGACGACGTGGACTACATGGCCCTACTGGGCTGGGACCCCCTGCAGCCCCACACTAAACCCCGGTCGACCCGATTCAATCCGGCCTGTTGGCGGATGATGGCTATTGAAAACCGCATGATGATCAACGGTAAAATTGTGGCGCCCCTAAAGAAGCGGTTGAACTTGCCTCGGCGCCGGGATATGCCTAATCGGCTTTAATCGGTCCCCGTGGATGATAACCAAGACAAAATTCCCTCCTTCCCTATAGACGTTCCATTTTTCCTAGGAAGTGGTCCTTTTTTTATTTGTTCGGCGGAAGGGTTATGCCCAGGAACATGGGTGCAGTATCCATTCTATTCCACTAAATCAGACGGAACCCCGATTAGAGCCGGACGGAATGATGCCCCCCATATACTCCTTCAAAGACCCTTCGCACTTGGCTGAAGTCCGCTGGACCTTCCCGAGTTCCTTCCCCGCTACTCGAATCTACCCGACCAAGCCCATTTTTGTTGTTGTATTTTCCTCTGTATCACGCCCCCCTACGCTTCGTCATTTATTTTTATACGTACCCCATTTGTATCATCGACTATCTCTATCTGTTAATGACTTTATCTCCGTGTATTACCTATATCCTTACTTCCACCTATGTACTATCTCACCGTGCGTGTGGCTGAACAATCCCGTATGTTTGGCTTAGCCTCCGAATCCGATCCCACCTAGTATCGTTTTGGTAACATATGACCACGGCCCATTCTTACCACTCCTGTTTTTCTATTATTACCCCGGACACTCACTGACATTATTCCATCCCCTGAAACCCACTCCACATCGCCACCCTACTCCCCCCTCCATTCCTTTTTATTCAACGCATATTCCTGGCATTTCCAATAAATTTACGTTAACTTAACCCAATCTATTAAATGTCTGGTTATACTTTCATTTCCTGGCACTGTGATTTCGTAGGCAGGGCCACTGACCACGAAGCACCCGGTCTTATTCTCTTACCTAATTTGACGGCCGAGTCTTCCGAATCGCCTGTTATCCGTTTTAAGAATGGGAGGACTAGAAAGAAATATAGACGAGTTGCTGTTAGTGCGAATACTTTAATTGGAAGGTTTGTAATAATGGAAAATAGAGGCCCAGCCTCCACTGGGAGGCTCGCTGATCGGCATTAGTGCTTCATTAATCAATTTTCCAACTAGATGGAGCCTCCTGAAATGGGACAGTGGCAAGGCGAGGAATATGGTCGCCCTACTTCACTTTAGGTAGGGACTAGAGATATCCGGAAGATTCGCTTTTCAGGCTAGGAACAAATTAGGGGGAGGGGTCTCCCTATTGAGGTTTACCCTCTGTGAAGTGATATTTGGTCAATGGGGAGAAAATAAGCCTCTCCCTTCCTTTCCCTTTATTGCCCATCACCTGGTGAGCGCCGCATATATACATTTATATATATATGGCTGAGTGGTTGATTAGCTGCCTGTATGCGCATTTATCTCCAGTAAGCCCAAGTCCATTAATCGTATAGGTAGCTCTTATATAAATACAACTAGGTTGCGGGCCTTCCATATCTCACCCTTACATACCGACTTATTTATATTGCCCCATTCTATATCGCTCGTAGAATCTTGCATTTACTTATTTCCGACCTATAGGCCAATTTTCATGTTCATAAGTATCGTAATCATCCGCATCTGAACCGCACTGCTACTCTTCTTCGCTTGACCAAACTAGGATTCAACCGTTTCGATATCACCTCAACCCCCCCCCCCCTACATCCCAAGAACACATTCACCTTCTCTATCAGATACGATTGATACTTTATACATCCTCCTTATTAACTTGTTTAGCCAACAAGCGCTGGTCTAGTGACATACAGTTATAACACTCCCCCCCCCCAATTCATTCACTTCAATCACCTGTTTAATTCCTCATCTTATATTTTCCCAGCTCTATTGATAGTTTATACTTAGTACCCTAGTGAATTGCTTTCGTAACCAACCAATACCACCTGACAACCCCAACCGCCCTACTCAGCCACTCTCAAGTCGAATACCATATCTCGTTGCGGGGTCGTTCCATCGCTTTCATCGGCCATATCCCTACGATATTATACTTCGGCGCTGCGGATTTTCTCGAGCCTACTGCTGGCCACTACAGTTGCTAGTTGGTTTACACGATAAGGCCTAACCCCCCCCTTCTTAAACACCTTTACTTATTCAGAATATAACAAGCCAAGACTGCCCGGTTCATAGTCTCCCCCTCCCTCATTCGTCCTGCACTTCGCTGTCTCCTCCCTCACTCTGGTACTGTTCTCCAGGCTGCAGCTTGGCCGCCCCGCCCCTATTCTAACCATGTCGAAATCGAATGTTGCCTTACGTGACAGGCCAGGCCCAACCCCGACCCAGTCCGCCCCCCCCCCCCCATACAAGCGCCCCCGCATCGTTGCCAACCCAACGTGGGCGGAACCCTTCAAGCGGCCCAAAACTCGGGGTAGGCATTCCCCATTCAACCCGTATGCCCCACCTAACCCTAAACCTTACTTCCAGTCCAAGAAAGTCAAGGGCTCCTCCATTCCATACCCGCCCATTCCCTGGAACCAGCCGGGGTCGCAATTAACTCCGCCCAGGTTCCCTCACCCCAAGACCAGACACCAATCACCGTACTACCAGGCGCACCGCCCGATTCCCTACAGGCCTCCCCGGCGCCCCCGCACCGTCGATGGGTCCGAGGTTCCCATATTGGTAAGTGACCTACCCTCGGTGACCACAGCCCGGGAAGTGGCCCGGGTTTTTGAGAAGTGGGGGTCCGTACACCTCTGCCATATTATGACCGACGAAGTCACCGGCCTGGCCAAACCCGAGGCCCTGGTGGTGTTCAAACCCCGACCGGCCCCGGCTTATTTGGACCAACTGCTCTATCCCGAGCGCTACCCACCCCTGCACCTCCAAAACAACCCCATCCGGTTCCAGGTCCGGGATCGAAACCTGTTCCTAGGCGCACTGGCCCGGGAAGGTACTCCTCCCACTCAACCGGATACCACCCCTTCAACCCAGGTCCCGCAACCCGTCCCAGCTGTATCCGGACAATCGAAACCAACCGGCCTGGACCATGTCAATGAAGTGAGCCTTAACTGTGTGGAATTCCACTGTGGTGTAATGCTCAGTGCCAACGAATATCTGTCCGAGTGGCATACGGCTGAGCCTACGCAACTGGTTTTTGAAGAAAACAGGAACCAGCTGCACCTATTCTTCCGCTGGAAAGCAACGGGCGCCGAATACAAACTAACCATAGATTCACATGCCCTGGCTGAACCGATCCGAATGGATAGCCGACCGCTTCCCGCCCTGCCCTACCAATTAGCCCCGGGATTGCTCTCTGCCAGTCCCGCTGGGCCATTTAATGACCGCCCAACCGGCAACACGCCCGATCCGAAGTCGGGATCGGCTCTCCGACTTCTAATCCAGCTTACCCAGCCGCCACTTCTGTTCCGTAAAAACGAGGCCCAGGCCGAGCGGGACCATCGTCGGTGGCACCGCATGGACATATGGGAGCGTGTTACGGGGGTTGCGCTTGATTCGACCCAAGAGCCGGGACCACTAGAGCCTGTCACTGCCGGTTTGGAACGAAGTGGTACCAACTTTGGGCACTGGCTGGTCTACCATTTGGTGGCGGTTACATGCGAGCCAATGAAGATGCCCACCGCTACTCCCCAGCCCTCGTTGGTCACCGACAATGCTCCAAGAATGGCACCACTAGTTGCCCCGGATTCCCGGGAGGCCCTAGAGGAACTATGGCTGAATAATCAGAAGGCCATCCAGCTACTACGGCAGCCCCACCGATTCATTGGTTGGCAATTCCGGCAGGCCAAACGCTACCCCCGCCTACTTGCCCACAGTCAGCACCGAGCGCTTCGGCTTGCTGATTTAGGAGCCACCAGACTGCATTTCGAGGTCCATTATATGCTGGAGTCTCTAGTGTCCCATGGTATTTTATCCGAGTATAACTTAACGACCGATTTCCTGGATGAGCTCGCCCGGCTGCCGGCGGCCACCGCCTGTCGGGCCCTTCAATTTTTATTTGGCCAGCAAGGCCGTATTTACCAACCCCTTCGGGAATTACAGACGATTGAGAAAATGATGCCCAGCGATAGCGCCTCCTCCGGGACCGCCGCCGCTAGTTCTTCTTCCGCCCCGTCAGCCTCTACCGAAAATGGTTCCCATCGGCAACCCCAGAGCCCTACCACGCCGATATTTGCCTTCATTTCCCCCTCAACCAACCACAGTGTGATGATCCCCAAAGTGATCGTGACCCCAACCCGGGTGTATCTCTTACCGCCGACCGTGGAGAGCTCCAACCGCGTACTGCGGCACTACGCCCACCTCAAAGATCGGTTCCTTCGCGTCAGTTTCCGGGATGAGCGATTCAATCGGCTAGATAGCAACCCCGTTCAGCTTAGTAGTATCTATAGTCGGGTTTACCGGGCCCTCCGCCACGGTATACAGCTCTCCGGACGGCACTACGAGTTTCTGGCGTTTTCAGCGAGCCAGCTGCGTAACCATAGTTGTTGGTTCTTCGCCCCCGAGCAGGCCTCTCGTGCTGAGAACCACCATCCTAATGACCCTTTGACCCACGGTAGCCCAGTGACGGCGTCGGATATCCGCCAATGGATGGGCCACTTCATGGGGATCGCCAATGTCGCCAAGGCGGCGGCCCGTATGGGGCAGTGTTTCTCTACCACCACGGCGGTGTGCTCCCTTCCCGTGGACAACGTTTACCGCCTGGAGGATGTCTCCCAGGGCAAGTATGTATTTTCGGACGGAGTGGGCCAAGTCTCGCCGGCGTTGATGGCTTTGGTGGCCCGACAACAGGGGTTTGACCGCCCCCCCAGCGCCATTCAATTCCGGTTCGGCGGACACAAGGGGGTCTTGGCACTGGCGCCTCCCACACCGAATATGAACGACCAAGTGCACGCCATTGCGCTGCGACCCAGCCAAGAGAAGTTCCCCTGCGAACATCGCGTGCTCGAAATTGTACAGCCAGCGATTTTCACCCCCTGTACACTAAACCGGCAGTTGATTCTGCTGTTGGCCACACTGGGGGTTCCCGACTCCACCTTCCTTCGGCTCCAGAATGTGGCCGTGAAGGTGTTCCGGGACCTGCAGCACCACGCGGACGTAGCCATGCAGTTCCTCAAGTGCCAAGGTGGCGATGCCCCATTCGTCCGGTGGGCCATACCCGCGATTGATACGGGCTTCTTCCGCCTGTGTGACCCATTCCTCGTATCCAGCCTACAATGCTTCAGCTCGGGGTGTCTCAAGGCGCTCCAGGAGAGGGCACGCATCCCCATTGACAAAGGGGCTAAACTCATGGGTGTTGTCGACGAGCTCGGTTTGCTGCAGCCCAACGAGATCTTCGTGCGGTACTCGGATCCGCAATCCCCCGATAACAAACAGGTTGTAACTGGCCTTTGTGTGATTGGCCGTAACCCCTGCTTCCACCCTGGTGACGTACGGGTTGTCAAAGCAGTCGACCACCCCCAGCTGCACTTTCTTACTGATGTAGTGGTATTTTCCCGCCTCGGCGAAAGGGATTTACCCAGTCAACTCTGCGGTGGAGACCTTGACGGTGACTTTTATTCGGTGATTTGGGATCCTTGCTTGGTGCCCACTAAAGCCTTCATGAACCCTGTCCCGCCTATGGATTACAGCGCACCCCCGCCCCCTGCTGAGCCAGGCATGGTCATAGCGAATGGCAACACCGATGCCCGCGTAAAAAACGGGGGCGAATCGGCCAACTTGCCCCCGCCTCCGACCGCCGAACAGAACTTGGCCCTGGCCCTACGGGATATGCAGCGGTTCTTCCTCAGCTATATTGTTAGCGATAACCTAGGCCAAATCGCCAATGCCCACCTGATACGTGCCGACCGGTCCCCCAATTTGGCCAAACACCCCGACTGTATCCGTTTAGCCGAGCTGCACTCGCTGGCGGTGGATTTCCCCAAGTCAGGTGTGCCCGCCGAAATGCCCAGCTATCTCCGACCCTTCGAGTACCCCGATTTTATGGCTAAACCCGATAAAACGCCCTACCGTTCGATCAGTGTACTCGGTAAACTCTTCCGGGCCGTGCGCTGGTCCCCCGACGAGGACTTCATGCAGGTTGATGTATCCCCCCCACCCGCCGCCTCGACACCTGCTACGCCACCGAAAGTCTCACCGTCGACCACCTTGGTTGCCTCCCCTAAAGCGGAAATAGCAGCTCCACAGCCTCTGGTAGAGCTAACGGTACAGGTCGCACAGGTGGGTGATTTACCACCCCCGTCTAGTTCACCGATTTCTAGCTCGTGTCAGACTTTACCACCGCCTTCAGTGTCGACAACGCCCCCATCCACATCAGCATCGACAGCAATGCCTACCGACGATTCCCGCAAAACTGCTCATAAAAAGCGTCCGCTATTGAGCACCCAGGTCAACACGCTCCTGCAAGAACTGGTTGGCCCCGATTTTGTCCATTATGTAGTAAACGCCCGGCAAATCCGGAAATACTACAACCAAACCCTGGCTACTATGCTGCGCCAGTACGGGATCCGCACCGAACAGGAATTGGTCGGAGTGATGCCCCTCCAATACTCCCATCTGGTCCTACAAAAGTCGCACGAATTCAAGGAAACCTTGAAGGGGGTGGTTAAACAGTTTCAGGCCGAATTTGAGGAGCTGTTTTTCGCGGAGTTTGGGTCGGATTCCCGGATGTTGTTCCGGCGATTTAACAAGTTGCCCTGGACAACGGCCTGTTTACTTTCACGCGATGTGCCGGTAGACCTTTTCACCGATGCCTCAACCAAAGCCCATAGTGATAGTGGATCAGTCGAAGCCGACAAGGCCAAAGCTGACGAGCCTCAGGCGGTAGCATCCAGCAGTGATGCATCTGCCGAACCATCGACGAACCCCTTACCACAACCGCTGTCCACCCGTAAAACGCTGGATACCATTACGCTTGCCCGGATCCGAGCTAAGGCCATGGCCTGGTACTATGTAACGTACCACCCCCTAGAGCGCTATGGCTCAAAATGTACCAAACACGACCACTTAGCCCGGGCTCTCCAACAGGCCGGGATTAGGCTGCCCCCGAAACCGGACCAAGCCGAGCATAAACACTTTATATCATTTCCCTGGTGTGTCCCCGACGTACTGACTTATACGCTTAAATGGCGTCTGGCCATGAAACCGGGTCGGCGGGAGTCGGCTAACTTGCCTGCACCACATCCAACGGTCCCAGCAGGATTGGAGGGCGCTTCGATCACCACGGATGTTTCAGTTCAGCCGACCACTACTAATACCACTACACCCGAGTCCCTCGCTCTCAAAAATGAAGCTGCTCAGTATGCGGAGGTTGGAATTAAGCAGCCGTTAGAGCCGGTTAATATGGCCGCTCCTCAGCTTAACAAGATTGGAACAGATACTATACCCGCCATTGGTGGTGATTTTGATGATGGGCTTGGGGCCCTGTTAGCATTGGTGAATGATTTGTAGTCAGTGGTTAAGTAATAATTAGCCATGATGACAAGCCATTTACCTGAACTCAAATATACCTATATATTTGTTATCATTTACCTAAGTTTCAATATACCCTAATATATGTTTGTGTTTAAAGCCACCCTGGCCCATCTGTAACCGTACATTGGTTATACGTTGGTACGTTTGTGCCAATAAGTTTTACTCCTAACTTGGAGTAGAGTGGGTCAAAATGGTGCCCAAACTAATTGAACTGACACATGTTTGCATGCCTTTTCCGTGTGGACTATAAAAACGATAGATTTTCAATGGTGTCTGGATTGGGGGTTACTCCGCCTTGTTAAGCAACCCCCACGGCATATTACTGTTTTGTGGCCTAATACAGGCTGCACCCATTTGGCACTCCAAAATAGCCCAAAAGTGAGAGGGTACTAAAATGAGTGGGAGGGGATTTAAACCAAAATGCACTAGCTAGTGAGTGGGAAATAACCCGTCGTTTATGTTTACATTTAATGGGCGCCCAAGGGAAGGCTTAGTCGTCCCACCTTGGTTGCAATTTTGTTTTCATTCCATAGCCCACAGCTATACCGGCATTGTTGGTATTGGTACTTTATAGATTATATTTTTACGTTTCCTTATTATACTTTGACTATGAATGAGACTGGCCACCAGAGGAAAGAGCAACTTTACTTGGAGCTCGCACATTCCCTACATACGCTCAACGGCAATTTGGAAACCCTGCGCAACAACTTTGAGGTGACCAAGCAGCAAACGACAGCCATTCAAAAGCTAACTCTAAGCCACGCCTCATTGTAAGTTGGTATCCCCGAAGCAGCTAGGAGGGGCACTTATAGCTGAACTTTAGATAGTTGGTGATAAATAGTGAGCTGTTTTATACAAGGGGACCTATAAAAGCTATTGTTTCCGCGAGCCTGTCCCTAACCCCGCTGTCTCTATCTACTCATTTATGGCTCGTTCCTTGGCGACTCCCCCTATTTAAATCCCTCATGTTGGTTTTATTATATATATGTAGATTTATCGGTAGTTCGATGGCCATGAAGAACGAGGCCTCGGGAAACTCTGAATCCCCATTAGACGAAGATACACATCCATAATGTCGGGGAAGATGTCGGATTATGATTGCATGATTTCATAGTTTGGCGGAGTTTTACCCAGATATGCGGCTTTCTATAAGGCATCCGCACTTGAAGATATATTAATAAAACCAGCCAAAGCGCTTTTTAATCTAAGCAGAGATGTAGTATGGCAAATGAGGTTTTAAGGTTAGGAGGATGAATCAAAGAAAATCCAGATGAAGTCTACTGGTGTTGGTTCGTTTCAAGTGGTGTGCCAACCTCCCCCCCACCCTTCAACCTTCCCAATGATTAGAAAAAAGGGAAGGTGAATAAGGAGGGGCTCGGACAACTGTGATCGACACGGAAAGAGGCAGTGTGTGGCGAGGGGTGGGCTAATTGTGACTAGACTGTACTAGTGGGAATTCAAGCTACACTTGTCCCCCCCTCCCTCCCTTTCTCTTCACTTTGAAACATTTTAAAACAACAGTGTAGAAGAATGGTCAATGTGAGTGGAGGGGTGGACTAAGACCCCCCAGTCGAGAAGGAAGCCTAGAAGAATAAAGGTGAGATTTCCCTTCAGTATTGTGATTTCCGGATATCCAGTATTCAAGAACGAGAACAGTGGGATTAAATTGTACGGAAGAGGTGGAGGTTAGGTTGGGTGGTTTCAGCTTGTCCAATAGCTATCATCCCACAAGCAACTAAAGTGTCAATATAACTGTGGTTAGTAGGTATATAATAAAGGCCCACCCACTCCCTCCATTTTCGTTACTTACCTTCCGGGGACCGACGATGATCAACAAGGTCATCGGTTCAGGCTGGGACCTGGGCATTGCACAACGCCTGGGGCCCGGTTTGCGAACATCTTCGGGTGTCTCGACCGGCAAATTTTTGGTAGCGGGGTGGTTTCGGATTCTCTTGTAGTTTCTGAAGTCACCCTTTACCTCCCCCTTCCCTAAACAAAACATGTAAAACAAATTTAGTATCACTTTTTTATCCCAACAGTAACATTTGGGATATATTTAATAAAATTTTCTATCCCTTTCTTTAAGAGAGCAACTTGACTAAAACATCATTTCATCAGCATTGGTCCACTATTTTTTTACAGAGTTTCCTTCGTTGTGTGTAAGCCCGTATGTCCGCCAGTAGTGAAGGCCACCCCAACCTGTCGTTTCCGTATACCAGCGACGATTGGGCCGGTCTGCCCGTCCATATCGTCCACACTCGACCGCATTCCGAACCCGTTTACCTTAGTTGGCTCACCCCGACGGACCCTGCCAAAGTGGCGCATTCCCGCTCCCATTCGCTTTCCCCTTCTTCCCCTTCGGCCCTGGGCCGCCGAAGGGGCTATTCCCATTATTCCCCGGCGGCTCCATTGGTCTCCTTTTCGGACATCTCACGACTGTCCCTGGGCCCGGGTGCCTTGAGTTCGGACCAGTTTTGGGCTTTACCGGCCCCGCTGTTCGACTCAGCAGTGCATGACTGGAGTCAGCCGACTGAACCTGACCCTGACCCCGACCCTGTCTCTACCTCGTCCACGAAATCGTCGTCGTCATTGTCACTGGCCCCGGCTAGGCCACCTCCCCCATTAGACCCAGGACCGGAGGTATTACCGTCCCGTTCAATCCACCCACCACGGCCACTACGTGGTCTCGCTCCTGCTTCTTCTCTTCCCCTCAGTGGGTCGGAGGATACCTCGGATAAGGGCCTCACTGCCCTACCAATAAGTGGAGGAGGAGGACCTTGGTTCCCTTCAAGTCAACTTCCCGATTTTGCACCAGGAGCCCGCGACAGCCAATTTAGTTTTACTTCCCAAACGGCGTCTCCTCCCACTCATTTAGCCAGTCCACTAAGAGATCTTCCAACCTACAGTTTATCTACTGATCACCCTCACCCTCATCATTATCAGCAATCACAGCCTCAGCCACTGCCACAGCATCTTCTAACTGGTCCCTCGGTGACTGGAGGTCATTTGGGAACTGACCCGCCACCACACCCCCTCCTCCAATTACCGTTTCCATTGACTCAGCCATCTACTACTACTACCACCCAGAAGATGCCCCCCGTGACTGTTGGCGCCCATCCCCCCCACCAGGCCCAGCGGGTTGTTTCCTACCCAACGATGGCGGACCCCGTAGTCGCCAACTTACAGTACCAGCTCCTCGCCCTGCAATTAGAGTTAGTACAGTGTAAAGAACGGCAGGCCCAGGAACTTTTGCAACGGGAGCGGCGGCTGTCTCAGATTATGAATCACTATTATCGCGAAAAACGGCCGGCGGGACCTTCTAAGTCCGGTGACTCCGTCGCGTATGTCTCGTCGATACTGGAGGATGTCATTGCGGCTTATGAGAACCGGCTAGCGGCGGTATCGACCGAATCCCGGGGGTCTCCCCCACCTGTTGTCACTCATCCCTTGGACTTGGATCCATCCCGGACCCACTACCGGCCCCCGCCGTCGTCAGGTAATCGGCCTACCCAATCCCAAGCCCCAACTCCAACTCCAACTCCAGCCCCAGCTTCCCAACCAACACCATCACCCCTTCCTTACCCACCGAAATTAGAGGGATCACCACCCCCCGGTCGTAATCCGGAAGTAGAGGCCCTGCGCCGGGAAAACGAACTACTCCAACTGCAGCTTCTGGCTTTTAACCAGGCCCAGCCCCGGTGGCGGACTTCAGGAGGACCTGCCTCCGACCCTCAACAGGCCAATAATAAGGCTCGTCTAACACGGGCGTTTATTCACCAGGATAAACTGTATTGGAAGTACCAGCTTTGGAAGGTCGACGACCTGGATGAGGACGAGTGTCGTAGCCTAATCAAAGTAAGTCATATATACACCCGTGAATCCCCCCCCCTTTGATGGTGTAGCCCTGCGTGGATTGTGGTTGATGGACAGACAGGTCATTTGGATCAAGACTCCCAAATCAATGATAGTTTGGTGTAATTTTAGCGCATCGGCCGACCTTCTTAGCCCTCCTCTACTCACCCACTCATTTGCTTACTTATTTACTCTGCTGCTCTTTTGGCGGATATCCAGGAATTTATGTTATTGTTCAAAGTCAATGATCCGCGACATCTCATGACATGGCTCAGTCTCCGCCGCCACAAGAGTGACGCCAAAAGGCCACCTCGCTCCCGTGATCAGAACCCAGCTCGTGTGGAGCCTCGGGAAGCGTAATTGGGGGGGGGGATACAGGCATGTACGTAGCGTGAAGCCGTAGAGAGAGAGCATATGTGAGAGTGGTGGTGACTAGGACTTTTGGTGAAGACTATTGTTTCCCTAGATTGTATTTTATTTGTCGGGACACACCGCACCCCTTCTCCCCTTTGCCTAGTCCCGATTAGATGCAGTGATGAATCAGCCGATCGATTGAACCCACCGCCCGTCTTTACGACTGAGACCCGCGTATTATACTTGCTGGTATTTATGTTCCTATTAGTTTGTACACCACCTCTGGATTTTCAACATGCGTTTGGAGTAATAGCCTACATGGGGTTATAATTTGGCATCGGAATGGCTATCTAAGATAAAGGCTACTGTTGTTGTATGGATGAAACCGGTCCAGTATGTACGAAGGGGGGGGCTCTGAAACCAATTCGTTGGAGGGGCACTGAGAATGGCCGCACAAAACTTGGCCATTGAGGTGGGTTAACGAACAGGCTGACGGACATGTGGTTGGTGCAGAGGAGTGCGTAATCTAGTCGAGTTCCATTATCGGAGGAGATTCTCGTGTATGATTTTATTATTTATTGTTGTATTATAATACCACCCCCACAGATGCCGTATGGGTTACGTAGGGGAAAGTGACTATGGTATTCTCCAGCTAACCCTCTAACACTGTGTATTGGATATTCGGGGATGTGACAGTGTTTTAGTAGGTGGAGAGAATGAAATGCTGCTTGTTCTATATTAGAGTGGGCGAACACAGCCAGTTAAGTTGCTTAATAATATAATCTCCTTTCAGCCTATCCGTGGATTTTCTTGGTAGAGGTCCTCCCCAGTTGGCTGTGCATTCCACCTTTTTCCCCTTTTCTTTATTACACTCTACTATTCCTACTACTACTCCTTTTTAAGGTCTTATTACGGGGCTTCCTCCGTTGTTTCTTGTTTGTTGCCGGTTTACTTGTGAATGCTATGACCATGGCCACCTCACCGCAAATCGCCACGTACGACCAACTGCTCCAGCTGGCCCGTGCCCAGCCCAAATTCTCCCCCCGGCTCCTGGAGGCCATCCGAATTGTCGAAGAGGCCCTTGATAAATACGGGTAAGTTTTTCCTACGCCTTCCCTTTCGGGCAAGGTTGCACCCCCACGGCCCCGCCCGCTATTCATTCCCAGCTTCCTTTGCCCGTATATAGTCTCTCCCACGAACTCCGGCTAGGTGCTCCCAACTATAACCCAGTTCACAGCTCTATGCTACAAGTTGAAGCATTCCTTCCTACCCACTAAAACCTCTACGGCTGCTATCTCGGCTGTTATATACTCCCCCTCCCCTCCTCTCCCATTTTCTTTCACCCACTCGACTAGGCTCGAACACATCGCCGTCAGTTTCAATGGCGGCAAAGACTGTACTATACTGCTCGAATTGGTCTCGGTCATTGCCGCCCACCGGCGCCCGACCTCAGCCTCTCCGCTTAAGCTCATCGCATCCTACGTAACTCACCCGGACGGCTTCCCCGAGGTGGACCAGTTCGTTGATGAAGCGGTCCAGCGCTATAATTTAGACCTCGTCAAAACCGCAGGTCCCCTCAAACAAGGGCTTACCGAGTTCATGCAGTTGCGTCCCCATATTCAGGCCATGGTGGTGGGGACCCGTCGGACCGACCCCCACGGGGCTACCATGCACCATTTTGAACCCACCAACGGCGACTGGCCCCGGTTTATGCGGGTGAACCCGGTCATCAACTGGTCCTATACCGAAGTATGGACGTTTCTCAAGCAGCTGCACGTACCCTACTGTTCCCTGTACGACAAAGGGTAAGTCGTTTCCCCACGAAGATGGTCATATATATACATACATGTATAGTATTGGTAGTATCCACTAAAGCTCATCCGTCGCCGGTACCTTGGAGAAGGGATACGAGTTCCTTTACGCCGGCCCGAACATTACCTTGACTGGGACTACGGTCCATTCACCTACAGACTTTCTCTCACTCTCACACTCACTCCCACTCATCCTCGATCCCCTTATTGTGTCATTACCACCCGGACCCTCCCTGCACTCTAGGTTTACGTCACTCGGGGAAACGCGGTCCACCAAGCCCAACCATGCCCTTGCGAACCCCAGTCTGTTGTGTGGCTATAATCCCGCGTGGACTCTAACCGACTGTAGCCGTGAACGGTATGGCCGGAGTACACCGGTGACTAGCGGCGAAATCAAGTCATTTAACGGGTCATCTCGGAATGTACCCCCTCAATCCCAACAAAAATAATAGACACTAGTCCGGCAGCCATTCAATATCCCCTCAACTGCTCTGTGGTATATCCCCTTCATGTAATTAATTTTAATTAAATTCACTCTGACAATGAGATGAAAGGACTGCTCTTTTATGTTCAATGAGAGTTGTTATCATATTTTGGGATTTGTTTAGTTAACTATGAAGAGTTATAGTGGGCGCTCCAAGGAAAATAGTGGTCGGATAGCTTAGGCTATTTACTTTGATTTAGAATGCCCCAACCAGAGCAGGGTTTTGCTGTTGTTCATCTACTCAAGGGTATATATTTTATAAAGCGCCCAGAATGCCCTATGCTACCCTGTCCAAGCATAAATTTGCTTAGTATTATATATCGACATTCAAAGCCCTCAATGCCGGCCTCGAACCTTCTAACATATATATATATATGGGTGGCATTCAGCCAGGCTGTATAGCGAAAAATCCGTTGGATGAGGTAAATCCTACTGGTCAAAGTTGAATAACCCGTCTATTATTCTAGGCATATACCTTTTAAACCCCTATATAACCGGATCAAAGTTCGCCCATATAAATATATATGGGTTGGAAGAGGGACGGGGTGAGGTGGGTTGGGGTCCCGATGAGCCTTTAACAGCCGAGTAGACCATTCATGAGATACTACTTGCTGACCTTCCCCTAGTGTTGTCGGTTAAAAAGCACGAGTGATAATTCTACATGATCGATTTAATCGACGGAATGACATTGGCGTCTTTCAGTGGAATCTTGGCCGAGAAGAGGGGAGACGACGAGGTAGAAGAGGGGAGACGACGAGGTAGAAGAGGGGAGACGACGAGGTAGAAGAGGGGAGACGACGAGGTAGAAGAGAGGAGAAGAGAAGAGGAGAGGAGAAAAGAAGGGAAGAAATATGGACCTCATTGATGGTGGTAAGTCCGTAGGCTAATCGTCTATATAGTGTTGTATGAGCCCCCTGATTGTATCGCCGTTTTCTCGAATGGGACCTAGAGACCATGACGACTCTACGGCACTGGCCACTACTACTCTTTTGGTCTGGCATGATGGCGAATGTACCCAAAGTGAGGGGAAAGGGGGACTCTGTCATCCGATTAAAATTGGCGGGTTGTATGAGAAGGGGGTGTCCGGCTGTCTTAACGAGTGTGGGGCTCAAGAGCAAGGCTTATTTATACTATGGGGTCGGCAGCCATTGACAGAATTAATATTTCCTATTCATTTGACATCTCTGTAAATTTAGAGACATTTCCACCAACTCTGCATCCTCAACTGTGACTGCTTATTACTCGGTTTCAAGGCCTTTTAGATATATTCTTTCAATTGCATACCAGCATTTTGACCAGCCCCGCGGACCTTCCATCACTCCTCCCCTCCTTCCTTCCTTCTTTCTTTCACAATTCCATCTCGCCTTTTAAACCGCATGTATCATCCATCATTTGCCGCGCTTCTAACTCTCGGGGGTTTAGCTGTCCTTGTTCACGCCGCTCCCGCTCCCCTCAATTCCATCACCATCAGCCAAGTGAATCTCGTCTCCTCCGATAAGCCCACCAAAAAAGCCGACCTCAGCACCGCCCCGGTAACCCCCGTATACCTGCCCATCCAAAAGCCCCTGCGGTTCATCTCCCGCTGGGGTCGGGACGACGTGAAGATTTACGAGCGTCTTCCCGTCCCGACCACAACCCAACGGGTGCTCATCGTGGGGGACATCCACGGCATGTTCCAACCCTTTGCGGCTCTGATCAAGGCCATGCATTACAACCCCATGACGGACCTGCTTATTCTGTTGGGGGATTTGATCAACAAGGGACCCGAGCCCCACAAGGTGGTCGAACACGCCCGCAAGTTAGGCGCCAAGTGTGTGCGGGGTAATCATGAGGACCGCTTTTTCTTCGAAAGGCATAGGCGGAACAATGATTTACCCATCCCGGAGAAACTCGATCTGTTCCCCGAGACCGTACGGTAAGTAATTGGTTCCATTTAATTTTGGCGAAGGGACACGCCACCTCATTAGAGCGCTTGTCCCCTTAATAGTCTGACATGCCCGACGGACCCACAGCTGGGTTGGTTGATGGTAGCCTGGTATATTAATTAACCCTGGACTATGCGCTTTTCCCTGCGTCGCGGTATTGGGCAACCTACCTACTATACGCCCCCACTTTAATAGTCAGCTCACCGAGGAAGATATTACTTACCTCGCCGGCTGTTCCACGGTGATCCATTTAACCCAGTCGTACGGTCCCCTGGGGGAAATCATCGCCGTTCACGCCGGTCTACAAGTCACTCGATCTCTCGATGCCCAGAAAGCGGACCGGGTCCTGAATCTACCCGAAATCATTGATTGGTCCACCTACGACCGGACGTTCGCTACGCGACTCTGGCAGGACGACTGGGAACAAGCCGTCGACCCCGACCGGCCGCGAACAGTATTTTACGGCCACGACGATGACCAGGGTCTCCAAATCCGCCCCCATAGTAAGGGCATCGACACGAGTTGCTTCCGGGGTAACCAGCTCACGGTCTATGAATTGCCGGCGACGAAACTGACATCGGTTAGTTGTGCCCCGGACAGTGACTATAGTCCCGTGGTAAGGGAGGATGAGACCGTACATTTCCATTAAAAGTGGGTAGAGTAAGGCTATCGACTGGCACACTGAAAATGTGTGCTATAGTTATGCTCATCGGGTTGGGGACCTACCTCCTGTTGCTTTCGAGCCCATTATGAACTCTAGACGGCTCCTCGGGTATATTCGTATTTAGTGGCGGCTCGCGGTAACTCGCTATTACAAGTATAATGCCCTCATTAGAACAGATTAGAACTGCCCTATTCCCTGATATATAACCTCAAATAAAGCGTATGCATACTCTCACATTTGGGCTGGATATAATGAAAGGTCGACCTGGTGGAATGCATTATAATAGCCCTAATCATTAGTAGGTATGAAGCATTCCCACTTAAAAGTTAGGAGGTTTTTTTTTCGCAAGGGGGGCATCATCTAATTTGGGTATATTAGGCCCCACTTCTGTCATTCTTTGGTTTGGCTTATCTTGGGTTGGTTAGATTCCGCCATGTGAATAATATGAAGGGAGGTCAGTCGGCTACTAACCCCGCTTTTTGTGCCTCCGCAATATCGACTTATATCAGAGCTATTTACGAGCATTGGTGTCGCTTCGTATAACTTATGGGTGAAATTCGGCCCAGCTGTATAGGGTTATAAATTAAATGTGTACGGGTTAATAGGTGGAGCGTTTATTTTCAACTGGTAGTATTTGCCTCTTCAACTGATTTTTCGTTATATACAGCCTGGTCCAAACCTTTCCGTTTTTACGAGATGGGCTGTAGTGACACCCTCGTGAAAGCTAGAGAGAAAAGGGGTAGGCTAAACCGAATTGCCGGCGGTATAGTTTCGTAGGTAAGTTGTATCCCAGTAGCAGTCAGCCTTGCGCACGGTGGTATCTTACCAATACGTTCAATAAGGTATGGGGGAAGTGGAGGAATGAGCCGTACCGAGCTATAAGGCTATTCCTGGGGCGAGCCTCGACTCAATTCCAGAAGACTTTAGATGTCACATAGTATATATATATATATATATATATATATGTAGGGAACGGGGTAGGCCATTCTTTTAGCCTGTATTATCTTTCCCGCTAAACGGATTTTTCGCTATATCACCTAGCTAACTGTTTCCTGTATTGAAATAATGGCAGACACTGGGCATAAATATAACCGAATAAACAAGCTCGCATGTATCATATTTCCCAACTACTGCTAATTACACCAGGAAATACTGTAAGGATATAAATGTGATGGTGGTTATTGATGAATCCTTCGAAGTGCCAAGCCAATATAACAGATGCTTTGGGTAGAAAATTGAGAGGCTGGACGATAATCCCTAGTTCTTCCGATACATTCCCCCCTCATTATATTGAATATTCCTGATCAATATGGTCCAGGCACCCCGAAGAAGATTTTGGCTGTCGGTTAATGTCCTGACACCAAAGCATCCCTTGAGCCAAAATGGGGCTGAAATGACACGGGGTTTTCCTGGAGCCGTCCAGCGATCTAACTTTGGTCGCGCGCTCTGTTACAGAGGGAAATCAGGGTGATGAGAGGGAGGGCTCACTATCGATAAGAACAACCCCATGCCAGGGTTGTGGGACAAAGATGGTGTCTAGATAACATCAGTAGTTGAACTCTACAGTAAGGGTCTTGGTGCGACCCGTTCGTTCTAAAACCCCTCACCATTCCCGGCCCCCAAATCATCCGGCTGTGAAGGTCACCTGGAGTAGCTATGGTAACAGTGAATACTTTACACCAGCGGCCAAGGGAGATGAGTCAGCTCCTAAATAAACCCCCAATGATAGGGATATACGAACAAATAGTGCGCTCAAGGCCAGGGAACTGGAATCGGTATGGAGAGTAAACTGTGACTGTGACTGTATCTGTATGTACATACCGGATTTATTCCAACAAGGCGTGCATTCCACACACATACACACACACACAAACCCCTTACTTCTCGGCCACCTTATCCCCCAAACTGAACCGACGTGTACACGCCCCAAGGGGATTTGTATTGTCCTTAACTGGGTTTTGGGCCACCAGACTGCCTTGTAGTACCCAAGTATTCCTAGATTGCCCTTTTGTATGGTCCATTTAGAAATATAATCCACTGGAAGCGGAGGTAAGGTTCGAATTCGAATTATGGTTATTCGACCTGTAATCTGTATATACCAAGGATGTGCCTTCTACATATGCACCCCTGGCTTATAGTCCCAGGAAGTAGGGCGGGTGGTAGCACATCCCATCTCGTAAAGGTGGCTTGTATAAACAGCACACGATGAGCATGATAGTGGACAAATCCGAGTAATCCATACGCTCCATTGTTGTGTGTATTGGCTTCCGAACCAAGTCCCAAAAAGAGAACGTATGCCAGGTAGAGAGAATGACATGGCCCTGGGCAGTATCCCTGAAACGTATGTGATATAATGCGCTAATGAGTCAGGCCAATCATGGTGGGCCAAAAGCTTACTAGGTCCGTCACGTGCAATGAACGGGATTCCTAAAATAGACGGATAGTGAGTGTGTGGACTCGGCTGTTTGTGACTAATTATATTTATATCTATATAATATATATACTGGCCCTGATTAAAAGTACCTCCCCCCCCACAACAACTGGACAGACGATGATGGGGGTCGCGCGGCGCTGATTAAAGAGCCTAATAATGCAATGGCGGAACTAACCGGAGGAACAGGCGGGGAAGAGTTCCTGATAAAACCAAACGAATGCGGGAGGGTCATGTGGTGGGCCTCGCTGAAGTTGGCCGTTGCCTTGTCGGGCCAAGTGGCATAATTCAATATAGGCCAATCTCCGTAAATTACTCCAGAGACACCTTCCCCCCCTATCATTTTATCGGTGGGCCAATGGGTAGCATTAACCAGCGCAATTTATACCCACACTCACCCCATACATGCAGGTCGTTTGGTTAAAAAAGGATCCCTTCCAGTAGTTATCGGGGATATCAGTAGAGATAGGCTTATTATATATTAAGTAATGGGAGAAACGGAGGCTATTTATCGGATCCATCGTCATCAGTACTCCGGTTGATGGCTGCGATTACAGGCCGATCCGACCGAGCCGATAAAGGAGTTTCTCTATTGAATATATATGCTACTGTGCTTATACTATAGGGTGGATATATCATCAGGTTATGTGGAGCGGGTGACCCGCCAATCACTAGGGTCAAAACGAACCACTACCATTGTACTGCCCATGCTTCTGATTCCAGAAGTCCCTTAGCCCTCCTCTCCTGTTTCGCCAGTCCGAACGGGAGAAGGATGATAATGACGGGAGGGAGGAGGGGACGTTGAGGGGAAATCAAGCAGGCGCCGCGATACACCCGCACCCGCGCCCCCCTAGTTGAGTTGTTAGGCCCCGCGCATTCACCCTCCCTCCCTTTCGCTCAGGGAAGATTCCGGTACTGAAACCACAAACCAGCGGTGGTGGTTGTATGCTATATGCGCCTAAATCCTATATAACCTGACCGTGCCCCCCCCCTCCCTCCTGCCTTCTACTCATACCATTTCATCTTCCTTATCTGTCCCTGCTTTGTTTCATTAGGGTTTATCCTGCCGCCCCTTGATCCTCTCCCCCGTTATCATCCCCACTGTTCTAACCCCCCCCACACATTCTAGTTCAATTGTAAGTCACACAACCTTCCTCCCTCTGCCTGCGCATTGCCGTCGTCCGTTCCTGATCTCGTGTATTCTGTAGCTGGTGTGACTGGTTATATTACCCGTTCTTGTTCTTCCTCCGATTCTCGAAGGAACTCTCTCGCTGCTCTGCTGATTCAACTTAACCTCCCTCCCACTGTAGTGACTAATCCTTGACTTTCCATCCAACCCGGCTCCATCCCCCCTCCCATTACCCCCTCCCATTACCCCCTCCCCCCCATTGCAGTTTCATCTTCACCATGACTGACGTTCGCAAGGCCGCTCTCCTAGGTGCCGTCCAGCGCCCCGCCCGCACCGTCTCCTTCCCCAAGGTGGACGGTAAGGCCGTGTACCCCTCCGAGCTCTTTAACGAGATGGTATTCACTACCAAGGATATCTCCAAGGCCCTCCCCAAGCCCCTCTTCGGTGAGTTCATGAAGCAGAAGCGCGGTCACCAGATCCTGTCCAAGGCTACCGCCGACGCTATCGCCCACGCCGTCCGGGTCTGGGCCATGGACCGGGGTGCCACCCACTTCACCCACTGGTTCCAGCCCCAGACTGACTCGACCGCCGAGAAGCACGACTCTTTCCTCACATTCCAAAGCACTCCCGGTGGTGAGGTAAGTTCATATATATTCCCCCATTACAACTTTCTTTGTTGGCATTGCTTCTAATTATCCTGCTATATAGTGGCCATGTGGTTGATCCATTCCTCCCCGTCCATTGTAAAGTTCGTATGCTTGCCCTCCCGAGTCGAGTCGCTGACAGATTGAGCTTCTCTTTCTGTCTCATCTGGCAATCCTCTCAGCCTCCCTCAGCCGAGGTTCCGGCTCCCCCCTCCCGCTTATCTGTTCCGGGTCCTTAACGCGCCACTTTGCTGGATTGGGGTGGGGTGGGGTCTAATGCTGGCTATTTTCAGCTGCCCCCTGGCCCAAGCCGGCGAGAGAGACCCTAGTGGGTTTCACTGGGTTCCGATTCCACCCCATCCAATAAAAGGACTGCTTTCCCCGCGCGCCCGGGTCTCCTGGTTGGCGTAGAGTGTGACGTGGGGGAAGCGTGAGGGGACGGAGATACGGTGGCTGAAGGGACTAATGGCCGAGTCGGATTAAATTGGATCGGATTGGGTTATCTTTTTTTCTGTCTGCCCCCCATTAATTTTAAGGGAGAGGAGGGTTGGTGTAATTCCCCCCAATATTGGTGGTGGGCTGAGTAGTGTGGGAATGGTGGTGGTCATCGATTTTAATTTAGCATCGATTACATGACAAGCCTACCCAACCCAACCCGACTATTCGCCTGCTCCACTTATACTATACCCAATATTTCCATGACCAATAACTGCGGCACATTCTCTAACCCACCCACTTATATTTGTATTTGCCATGCCTTCCTTAACTGCATTTATTGGCCAAATACCCACTCCCTCCGAACACTCAACAGTACTCTGCCATCGACGCCTTCTCCGGCTCCCAGCTGCTCCAGTCCGAGCCCGATGCCTCCAGCTTCCCCTCCGGTGGTATGCGGAGTACCTTCGAGGCCCGTGGCTACACCGTCTGGGATACCTCCAGCCCCATGTTCATCCAGCAGGGCCCCAACGGCACCAAGATCCTGTATATTCCCTCCGTGTTCATCTCCTACAACGGTGAGGCTCTGGACGAGAAGACCCCCCTGCTCCGCTCCTGCGCTGCTGTCTCCAAGGCCTCCGTCGAACTGTTGGCCCTCATCTCCCCCCGTTCTCTGACCTCCCAGACCCCTACCGCCCAGGTCACCACCACTCTGGGTACCGAACAGGAGTTCTTCCTGATTGACCGCAGCATGTACTCTCTGCGTCCCGATCTCAAGATCTGCGGCCGTACTCTCCTCGGTAACCTTCCCCCTCGTCACCAGCAGATGGAGGACCACTACTTCGGTAACATCCCCTCCCGCGTGCTGTCCGTCATGAGCGAGATGGAACTTGAGCTCTACAAGCTGGGTGTCCCCCTCAAGACCCGTCACAACGAAGTCGCCCCCGCCCAGTTCGAGGTGGCTCCCATCTTCGAGGAGGCTGCCGTCGCGGTTGACCACAACCTGCTGACCATGGAGGTCCTGCACAAGGTGGCCCACCGTCACGGCCTCAAGGCCCTCTTCCACGAGAAGCCCTTCAAGGGTGTCAACGGATCCGGTAAGCACTGCAACTGGTCCCTTAGCACCGACCGCGGCGAGAATCTGCTGGACCCTACCGTCAAGCCTGAGACCAACTACCGCTTCCTGCTCTTCCTGGTGGCTGTCCTGGACGCCGTCCACAAGCACGCCGCTCTCCTGTTGGCCGCCATCTCCAGCGCCAGCAACCAGCACCGTCTGGGTGCCAACGAGGCTCCCCCCGCCATCATCTCCGTGTTCCTGGGTGACCACCTATCCGAGGTGCTCAATGCCATCGAGGAGAACCGCGCCCTCAAGAACTTCTCGGTTCCCCACTTCCAGACCGTTAAGCTGGGCGGCACTGTGCTCGACCTTAAGGTATCGGCCCTGCCCAACATCTCCCGCGATCTGACCGACCGTAACCGGACGTCTCCCTTCGCCTTCACCGGCAACAAGTTCGAGTTCCGTGCCGTGGGCTCCAAGCAATCGCCGTCGTTCCCCGTCACCCTGCTCAACTGCGCCATGGCCCAGTCGCTGCGTGACGT
This sequence comes from Dimargaris cristalligena, assembly GCA_027576995.1. NCBI lineage: Eukaryota > Fungi > Kickxellomycota > Dimargaritomycetes > Dimargaritales > Dimargaritaceae > Dimargaris > Dimargaris cristalligena. The sequence continues at coordinate 39,616 of JANBQC010000039.1, forward strand.
CACCGCCGAATTGGTCAAGCAGAAGGGCGAGAAGGAGTTCCCTTCCATTGAGGACCAGCTCACCGTCATCCGCAAGTTCATCATTTCTTCCAAGCCCATCCGCTTCGAAGGCGACGGCTACTCGGCCAACTGGGTTGTGGAGGCCGAGAAGCGTGGCCTGCCCAACATTTTGAGCGCCCCCGAGGCCTTCGGCGAGCTGCTTAAGCCCGCCCACAAGGAGCTGCTGACCAAGCAGATCCCCATCTTCACCGAACTGGAGCTTAAGTCCCGCTACCACATCATGATGGAGCGTTACGAGAAGGATATGACCGTGGAAGCCAAGACCCTGACCGATATGGTGCGCACCCAAGTGATGCCCGCTGTGTTCGAATACCGCCGGTTGTTGGGTGAATCTGCCATTGCCCTTAAGGCCGTCTCTGTGGAGCCCGCTTCCGAGGTTGAGCTGCTGGAGCGTATGAATGTCCTGCTCGCCTCTCTGCGCAAGGATCTGGAGCGCCTCGAGGCCGCTATTGAACACATGGAAGCCAGCGCCCACGACCAATTGGCTAGCGCCTTCATCGCCCACGATGAAGTGTACCCTCTGATGGACGTGGTCCGGACTAGCGTGGACAGTCTTGAAGAAATTGTTGGTGACAAGTTCTGGACCCTGCCCAAGTACACCGAACTCCTCCTGACCATCTAAACGGGTTATTGGAAGCGATTCTGTTTTTTTTTTACAGTGTGGTTATTGGTACCGTGTAGCTTAACTCACCCGGTAGGATTACCTGCCCTTTTCTTCGACAACATCAATGAACTAGCCACCACAACCACCAGGCAGTCATTATCTATCCATCATCCATGTTTTTATTAGTACCCCCCCTCTTTTCTACCTTGCTTATTCGCATTACTGGCTATTTCACGGTACTGGTCTTCCAGTGTGCCATCCCTTGGGGCTTCAAAAATTGGTCGAAATAGCCGTGAGTTTACTGCCGTTCTTTCAATAAATACGTTATTCCTTACATATATCTAGTTTATCCGGTCGGGGCTGTGCTAAACGAGCGGTGCCTCTTTTGAGTAGCGGATGTGGGCTGCTTCGGCATATATCGTCTGGCAGGTGATTAGGAATCAATAGTGCTGTAGGATAGCATTAGAAGGCCGCGGGTTACATATAATAATAATTTAATTGATTAATTGGGCTGTAATGCATGGTGACCAGCACTGGCCATTATAACACACCAGGTCGCCCTCAGTGGGTTTTATGGGCTAGACATCGTAGATGGAGTGTTGTGCCGCTCTATCTTAGAGTAATATAAAATTGGATTGGATTGTTTATTGGATTTTGGTCATGTCATTGATTAAGGGGAAGAACAGTGGTGAACAGTAGTGGGCATAGAGTGTGAATAGACACGCGTGAGAGAGAGAGAGATAATGTGTGTGTTGTATAGCTAGGAAAAGGCGATGATTATAGTGCACGAAGACAAGTTAAGAGGCTGTAGATTACATAAAGGAGATAATTGGGAGATGAGCAGAGAGGGAAGGGGAGGGCGAATATGATTATCGAGAGGCATGGCGAGCACGGGGTCGCGTAGGAAGGGTGTCGCCCATATCCACCTCATTAGGGAAAGAAGGGGAAAGCGAGGGTTCAAGCAGGGGGTAGTTGGCGATTACCCGGGTTTCGGTGAGAGAGTTCCGGCGGGGGATGGACGAGGTGGATTCCGAGTGAACCGAGGGGGGGTGGTTCAAGGTAGGAGAAGAGGAAGGTGGTTGCAGTTGGGTTGTGGTGGTGGGGGACGCGCTATACGGGCGACTTACAGGACCCGTGTGGAGCACTTCGGAATGGTGACAGACGTCGGAGGACAGGTCGTGGGGGTGCAGATGCCAGTCCTGGGGGGCGACGGTTAAACTCGTCCGGGGGGACGAGCGGGCCGAATCGGCCAGGACTCCTTCATTGCTGACGTGGATGTCGGTGATATCGACAGCTTGACCGTCGTTGGAATTCATGGACGAACGACGGCTGCTGACCAGGGTATCGGTATCGGAGTCACCACCACCACTGCCAAGATGGTTGTGGTGTTGGGCCAGTAGTAGTGCCTCGTCCATCCCGGCGGCCTCCACCAAACGGGTGGAATGTAAGGCTTCGGCGTATTTAGGCGGAGGCAGCAGGGTACCTTCCAAAGGGCCCAGGCCCCACTTCTTTACGTTGGCCTCGATGAATACGAAACCGGCCTGACCCAGATTGACGCTAACCTGGCAGGGACCGTTCGCTGAGACGGCGGGGAAAAACGTCCGACACACGTTGGTCAAATAGGTCGACAAGCGGTACCCGTTGCGGGTAAAAAAGACGGTCCCCTGGTTGGGTTGGTACCCGCACCCAATCACGTCCCCTTCGAAACAGGGTTCACCGCAGAGGATAGGGCGGTGGGGGGAGTTTTGGAACAAGGACCCGGTGGAGGTATGGAGACCGATGGAATGGTTGTTATAACCACAGAGCCGCCAATTGGGGAACGGTTTAGTGACCAAGCCAATCGCGACGGTAGTGTTGGTGGGGTCGGGTAGGGCCATGAGTTTGACTTCAAAATAGTACACGGGGGCGTCGGTGGGTAAAGGCAAGTTGGTATGGACCAGACAGTCTTGGTGCCCAGAAGGCATTGGCAGGGTGCGTTTGGGATCCTCCGGGTCGGTCGGGGCGAGGAATTCAATCTCGGTGCGGGTGGTGATGCGTACTAAACGGTCGAGGCCAGGGGGGGCTAATTCGGCGCCGGGTTGGCCCGGTCGCACCGCGGGGGGGAGAAACTCCCAGGCCTTGACGCCGTACTCTTCAATGTACACGCGCTGGTCTTGGGTAATGCGAGTAGGGATCGAATTGTAAGGGTAGAGGGATTCGAACAGACGGGCCTGTTCAGCCTGGCGGCGTTCCCGGGCGGCGGCCCAGTCCGGGGTATTGGTAGTGGTAGTAGTAGGGATGGAGGAGACATTGGAGGGTAGCCCATGCATGGTTTTATTCAAGTGGATGGGCGGTGAAGCCTCTCCCCCGCCTAACCGACAGCTGCCGGGTGGGGTCAGGGGTAACCGACCACTACTAGTTTCGGTAGCTGTGGCGGTGATGGGACTACGGTAACCATGCACGTGGCTCATAAGGGCCACTTGTGTGGGTTGGTCACTACTGCCATCCGTAAACACGGGCAACCGGGGGTTGAGGAGGAGCTGTCGGCGTTGCTGCTGCTGCTGCTGCTGTTCCTCCTGGTTTTGGGCCAGCTGCCAGCGACGGCGACGGTAGTGCAGGCACATTTTAATGACCGCAAAGGTAATGAACATGGTGAAGAAAATACCCAGCCCGCTGAGTACGTAGAAGCCTCGGCTCCGACGGTGGTGGTTGTTGTTGTGAAGCTGATTGTCGTTGGTGGTGGACGGGACTTGGTCAGTGCGCATGATAGGAGGGAGGAGGGGTGGTAGCGAAGGGAAGATTGCCTTGGGGGGTATGCTCTCGGTGCTGGCGGTCCGCGAATCTCTCGGGGCAGTGGGAAAGGCCAGTGTGGTTGTACAACCACTGGCTTCGAAAAGGCAGGTTAAACCCATAATTTAGAAATGAAATGAAATGTGATATGTATAATCAATGGTAAATGACGAAGGGATTGTAATGTTGATAGACGTGTAGCGCAGTAGAAAGGTGGGCTGAAAGAATAGATAGATTGATAGATATATGGCTATAGATGGATTATGAAAACCAATTGGAAATATACGGAGTTTATGAGAGTAAATGGTAGATGCTAAAGTGGAGACAGTGAGATGCGGCTATGCATTGCCTGAAGTATCTATCAGTGTAATTTTATGGAAATTGGGTTTAAAAGTTAGTGAAAATGGTCGACCAGAGGAATCTTTTTGGGTGATGAAAAGAGTGCGGATGCAAAAATGTCCAATGCGAGAGAGGTGTCAAGCGAACAAGCGGGGGAATAGAAGAAAGGGGGTGTGCAGTATGGAAAAGTGTAGAATGGAGAAATGCCTGTAATGGTGGGTAATGCGGGATGCCTTTCTATTTCATGCTCCAAAAGTCATGGACGTTTAATAGTAGAATACAAAAACAATAAGGGTGCAGAGAATAATAATGCTAATGGCAAAATAATAGGTGAAGAATAGGCGCAAAAGTCACTAAAGTCGGCGAGCCGGCCGGCCTATATATATCTTTTAACTAATGAAAATGTCACACACCCAATTCACTACGACAGGGCAATGCGAATGTGTGGGTGTGGGGGGAGGGGTGTTTTTTTTTGGCAGCGGGGCACTGCGAAGGACACGGGCCAAACGAGGGGAGCAGTGGGACGAGACGAGGATTGGCCATCGGTGGAACGAACGGGCGGATGAAATACAAAGTGGTACCCAGATCCTAAGGACTCGGTCACAATAAACACAAGGGCGAATATTAAAATAATAGTAATGGAGGTAGGCTGGCGCGACAAGGGATAAAAATAAGCCCTCCTCCTCTTTCCTTCCCTTTCCCCCTCCCTGTTCGATCGACCATCGGCGGGCGGACTCTCGAACGGCAACAATCGGGGACCCGGTCGACCTTACGAACGGAACAACAATCGGGGCCCCGACTTGACATTATATAGTGGGGCCAGGGGGGACAATGACTCCTCCCCTCTTTTTACTACTCTCCCTTCTCCTTTCCTATTTCCTCTCGCTATCGCCAATATATACGGTGCCTTTGTCTTGTTTTTATATTTATTCGTTGCTTCCTCTCTCGCTCTTTGTTGAGCTCCTCTTCTCTCTCCCCTCCTGTTTCCTCCCCCCTTTCCCTTGCCTCCGTCTCTCTCTCCCTCTAGTCCACTATCTCGTATCCCGAGGCCCCGAGTGATGCGATAGTCCCCTCGTCCCCACACTTTTTATATATGCCCACGGCCATTGTGGATCTTCCTTTGATATCCCCCTGCGGGTTCAATCCCCTCTTTTCCCCCCTTCTCCCTTTCCTTCACCGCCACGCTACCTCCCTATAGGGTTTTTAAGCGATTCCAATTTTTAGTGGAAAATGAGTTGTCCAGTTGAAGTCGACCCAGCCATGTATTACAAGGTTATGGGTGTGAGGAAGAGGAAGGTGTCTCAAGGTAGCCTCGACCCGTCTTCCCTACCTCCTCTCCCTTCTAACCATAGTCGGGGTTAAGCCTGGGACTTCTCTGCCAGGTGCACAAAAGTAGAGTCACAGAGAGGGGCGACTGTCAACCGCCCGCCAACCGGGAATATTTGCGTTTCTCGTATGGTGTCTCTATTGAAATGATAGCACCTGCTCACGCGATACCATTTAAAGGCACTAGGGGCCTGCTTGTACCCGATCCTGCGGCAGTATCGCTCGTATTTATCGCCGAATCAAGAGACATCCCTTACTCTCTCAATACTGTCCGTCTATATTTATTTACACTGATCCTACCAAGTGCCCTGTAGGCGTGGCATTTCATAGTTAGACTAATCTAATCCCCCCAAATGCGAGATGCTGTACACCCTTTATTCCATTCAACCCATGAGGTCCTACCCTCCATGCCCATTCACATGCATCTCAAACACTTGCCAAAAATAGGTATTAAGTTTCAAAACTCGGTGGGATATCTTATAATATAACTGGTTTATAGTGATATTTGGAAATATTTTAAAAAAACTTATACCTATACTTAAAAAAATCCTACTACATTTTAAAAATCGTTCTATAACTGCACGCTATCACTATAGGGACGGTATCCGACTAGTGCTATAGGTTTGGCAGAATATACCCCGTAAAAGGCCGGGCGCACCGTATCAGATGAACTAATCCTACTGGGGTTAGGCCTTGTCGAAATGAGAGGATATACCAACCATTTCCTACTCTAATTTCTACCATTGCGCATATTCAAATTGGGGCAATCGACTGACTCGAATTTTCCGGAGGGTGCCTGGAAGGCAGTGAGCCGACCCCCACTCACGCAGTTCGTATCGATACCAAAACTGTATCTAGATTCGGTAATCGTTTTCTTTCCGTCATGCCCGTATATCACTGTGACCCCATCACTATCCGCCTGGTTCACTTGCGCGTGGCTAGCCTCCCATTCGTTCTGCCAATTCCGGTGGCTCGGGGTTTTTCTTTTGGGGTTGTTGAGGTTGGGCAACCAAGGTATATACATGGCAAAATCAGGGTCTTGTTCATGAATGGGGAGTCTGTAATCTATAGCAGCGTGGACGGCCACGTACGAACCATGCTCAGTAGGTAGCTGCAGGACCAAGGGACAGGATTCCAAGTATGTCCATTCTTTTTCGGTTATTGACCTGGTGTCATGAATATAATTATAATATAATTTCAATGGTCAGCGTTGTGAGTTACTATGGTCATAGTTATGGGAGGTGTGTAGTCTATCCGTAATATTAAAATATAGCAGGGGTTATCCATATTTAAAAGAAAAGATCCCTAAGCAATAGTTCCTCTTATATATATATATATATATATATAGAGAGAGAGAGAGAGAGAGAGAGAGAGAGAGAGAGACAGAGTATTGGTATATATCACATTTTTACTTACCGCTCCAATTGATAAATCAAGCCTGGCGACTTAAGATTGATTTCTCCTTTCCTACGTTTCTCACGAATCTGAAACAGGATATCTTCGTGGTTTCCCCGCACGCAGTGGGCTTTATATTCCATGGCCAAGGCCAACACCTCGTGTGACTTGGGGCCCTTGTTAACCATATCGCCCAAAAGTATAAGGCGGTTTTCCAGAGGATTGAAATTGAGTTCATCCAGTTATACCTGCAAGGGATCGGCCATACCATGCACATCGCCTATAAAAATGTAACGTGCAACCATGGGTTCCTAGGGGAGTCTCTGGTAAAGTTGAACGGATTGGCCCCAGTGTGCTAGGACACGACCTTCCGGCGGAGTCAAGACCGGGTCAAGCGCACTGGCAATGGCCAGGTGCTGGGGCACCTTTTTGGCTTTGGGGGCAATCGTCTCCCAGCCATCATTATCGTCGTCGGTGTCGCCCATGGATAAAGCGGCAAAACTATTCATGGGAATACTCGGCACGTTGGCTCTCTTTACACCGTAGGTGGGTGGCAAGGCGCTCACTGAAATAGACGACCAGGCCAATGCGGCAGCCAAAACGGAGAGTCGGACGGTGTACATGGTTAATGTGTTGCTGTAAGGGATAGTTATAGGGGGAGGAAAATACGTGAAATACCGGGAGATTGGCCAATCGTATAGGCTAATGCTAAGAAGACGGGTCCGTGGGACGTGTGATTAGAAAAAAAAACGGCGGAGCGTTAGGGTACCCTTCAATGATCGGTATATTAAAGTGGCCTGGAATAGGGGGGGAGGGATGGGCTTGGAGTTAGGGAATATAGGCAGGGAAGTGAGGGCGGTGGCGGATAGCGAGCCTTTTTATAATGCGTGGTCTCAAAATATAATTGGTGAGTTGGCCCACTGTGGTAGACATGGTACAGATGGGTTCCCTCAACAAGGCCATGGCTACATCTTTGGCCAATACCACTGGGTTGGTGGCACATTGTAATACATTTCCCCCTCACCCCCTTTTTGTGAGTAACGACGAGAGTGCCCAAGTCATTAATGGGATAATGAATGCATCGTGCAGCTAAACCACTGGATATTGGGTTTGGCGGGATATTCACGTCCTCCGGTAGTTTCGTTTTCCTGGCCAAATCTTATGTTAGGATGTCCTCTTAATTGTTTTGCGGAATAGGCCAGGATAATCAACCGAAATACATTGGTCATAGCCGGGTATGGAACAGACAGGGGTTTCAAAGTAATAATGCAGCTCCGAGGCATAGACATAGGGTCGACAAGTTATTTAAACCATGCTTTCGAAATACGGACACCCCCTCCTCCTCGTCGAAAGATAAGTCGTCCAATTCCGAATAAAAGGACGGTCCAATTAGATTGAGTCTGACATTCATTTTTATTGGCAGTAGTAACCTAGTAGGACATGCAGATAATTTATTTTAGCTAGACTGTGGGCCCCAGGGAAGAATATACAGAATTGCGTACGTATAGTTTTGAACTAACGGTAGTGTAGAGTAGAAGGTTTAAGGGCCCCCTCCCATAAAAGGTATGTGGTACGGAATTATACCTTCGGTGTATGTGCCTACAAAATACGGAGGGTATAGCCGCGAATCACATCCATTGAAGCGAACGTTGGTGAGGGTGGGCTTCGTCCCAGTTAGTTGATGTCGTCGGATTAGTAGTGGTGAAGCTTACGGCCGGCCGGAGGGATGTCGAGCAGGTATAGCGACAAAAATTGTGGCGTGTGTGTGGGGGGGGGAGGTACACTTAGCTGGCCTAAACTCAGAGGGACTAATTGGCCATGGCGTAGGTTGAAGCTAAGCTTCAATATCGAGAAATAGAGAGGGTCGGGGGTAATGGAATTTTCAATCCCGAGGGATAGTAGTGGTATTTTGCACCAAATGGTTACATGGTATCCCTATAAATAAGACCAATGAACTTTAGAGTACTGGCCCCGCCGACAGGTGTGTTATATTGCGCTTATCTGTTGCCGCCTGGCTCTCGTCCCCATGGTATCCGTATGATATACGGGGGTTTGCGGCCACTTGTGCCCCCTCCACAGTAAAGGGTGGTGACGACATAATTGTTGCACTTGCCCCGGGACAGTCAATATAGTGCGCCTAGGGTTTGATTAGTAATGAATGCTGGGAAAAGGGGAAAGTTATCTGATGGGGGAACTAAATCAAGCCAATGGAAACCACGCCCAGCGTGTTCCCTTCTAAGCATATTATGCGAGGGAAGGGGTTATTTGCCACTTACTTCTCTTACTTTCTCTCTTTCGGCTACTACTCCCCCTCCCTACCAGTCCCCACTATATTCTTTAATATTTTGTTCCCCCCATTTGTTTCTTTCAGTTCTGTATCCGGCCTTGGCTTTTCTGTTTACCGCATCTAGCCCTTAGCCCCGTTGCATTGCGCTATCCCCCTTTTGTTTTCCCCTTCACGTCTGTCCATTATCCCCATTACTCGTTTGTTTGTTCGTTTATCCTAGCTTCCATATTACCAACCATGTCCGACGGTGCCGACGCCCTTATCGAGCGGCTCAAGACCGTTAAACACATTTGGCTCGTTCTCTCGGGTAAAGGTGGGGTAGGCAAGTCCTCCGTCAGTACTCAGTTGGCCCTCTCCCTTTACAATGCCGGCCAGCGCGTGGGGATTCTGGACATTGACCTGTGCGGCCCTAGTATTCCCCGCATGCTCGGGGTCGAAAACCAACCGGTACGCCAGGCCTCCTCCGGCTGGGTACCCGTGTACGTCGACCAGTCCGAACAACGCCTGTGTTGCATGTCCATTGCGTTTTTGCTCGCGAATAAGGACGACTCGGTCGTGTGGCGGGGTCCCAAGAAAAGCGCCATGATTAAACAGTTCTTGTCCGACGTTATGTGGGGCGACCTCGACTACCTCATTATTGATACACCACCGGGTAAGTCAATGTTTATTTATTCGGTGCTCGTTGGGAGGGGTGGGTTATTGGTATTGGTAAGCCTCGTGAGTCAAAACTACCAGCCCCATTTAACCCGCCCCGGTTCTCCCCACCCGGCTTTTCATTAATTTACGCGATATCAGCCGACCTTTCCCGTTATTTGCACCCACTCACCCCTCGCATTCCCCCTATTCCTTTATATTCCAAACTACCTTTAGGCACATCCGACGAACATATCTCCATTGTCGAATTCCTTCGGGCCGTCAACCCCGACGGTGCGGTCCTCGTCACCACCCCCCAGAATGTGGCCTTGGCTGATGTCCGCAAAGAACTCAACTTCTGCCGCAAAGTACGCCTGCCCATCCTGGGAGTCATTGAAAACATGAGTGGGTACATTTGTCCACACTGTGCCGACTGCACCAACGTATTCTCGTCGGGCGGTGGCGAAAAAATGGCCGAGGAATTTAACATTCCTTTCCTGGGTCGGGTGCCCATTGATCCTAGTCTTACCCTAATGCTCGAAGCGGGCCAAGCCAATGACTTTAACGGCGTGGACGGGGTGACTGAAACAGGCGAACAACAACAACAACAACATTCGTCACCGAATAAGGGACCGGAACGGGAGGCATCTCCTCCTCCTCTCCCCCAGGTGCCTTCGCTACCCGAGCGGTTCTTGAAATCACAATTAGCACCCGTCTTCGCCGAAATTACACAAAAACTTATTGCCCAGCAACCGAAATCATCTGACTAAACTGCGGAGCTGGCTACTTTTTTTTTTTTAGATAACAAAAATAGGTTTTTACATGTATCCACCATCACCAAAACATTATCCACACTCCACTTGAATTTTGGGCCTACTTTATATTCGCTATACCTACATCCTAAACAATGAAAAGTTTATCACTGTAATCCTTCACTTGCATTGCCCTCGTATCCCCATAGCAGTGTTTATTCCTTTTGAGTATCTTGTCTTGGGTTTAGAGATTCTGACAAATAAAGTGGAGCGCGCTGTTAGTTTAGTAAAGACCTTGTCTAATAATTGGATTGTACCCTTCGGTAATTTAGAAATACCAGTTAGTTAGACACGGTGGATGCGTCTATTTAATGGCCAATCATCTCCATGTATTAGGGGAGGTGGGCAATAGAGCTACATTATGCGCTCAAAGCAAATATTATTGACATTGATGGTAGATGCCAACCCAAAACTATTCCCAAATGTATCCCCTATTCCGGTTATACGACGCCTGGGGTACAACTAGAGTTGAGTTTCCAATAGTGAGTGGTAGGTATTTGTATTTTAAAGCCTAAATATCGTATTGATGAACGGCTAGACTGGGCTGAGGTTGTTTTAAATGCCTTTCTGAACCTCATACAGTTCCCCAACTGGAGTTGAATTTGGCGTTCCTATTAATTGCATTAATCCACCAAGATTTACCGATACCCACAATCATAACTATTGTAAGCACACATTAGTTGGTCTGTCCCCTCGCCATTTTTAAATAATAATCCAACTCCTCGAATATAGAACTACATTTCCCATCCCCCACTTCTGGCTATCTTATTCATTGTTACTAATGTCTCGATTCCCAAAAGTTCTTCTGTTGACCCATTAATTTATAAATAGCCTCTCCCACTTGAGCCTTATATATCGCCGATATTCCTCTTTTACTAGCTAGGGTCATGATAGGACGACTCAATATTTGGTATAGTAGACTTAGGAATGAGGATGCGGGACTAGGTTTCCCCTTCAGGATGGTCTGGCGTCTATATAGCGGGCCACCGGCTCACAGGAAGGGAAGGGGTGCTCCACATATCCGAAGGATTGGCCCTAAGAATGATAAACTACATGCCCGGTGGATACCATCGGAGAATACTAACGAGTGTTGAAGAACACGGAAAATGCCTTTGGAAATAAGGATGATTATTCGGAGAATTAGTAGTGCTTAAGGATTTATCACTAAATATTCAATAATTTATTTTTCCTTAGTGTAATTTATGTTCATCTTTAATGTATAAAATGGTTACACTGGTGGTATTAGCCGTTTACATGAACAAACTAATATATTAATAAAATGTGATTGTGCAAAATCCCAGCTATATATCTTGCCTGTGGAAATGTTTGACTACATAGTGCAAAACGGGGGGAAAACTCACCCCAATGATAAAATTATCTAGTGTTAGTGCCTCTTGAGTATGACAAGGCCACATCCCCCAAGGTAATTAAACCCAGGGACCCCACCAGATTTGATAGAGGTAGGTTGTCAGCTAAGGTTGCAGATTGAGTCACGCCTAGTCTCTTGATAATAAGTTGTTGAAGAATATATTCCTACATATTCTTTATCATGTCCTGTTTCACCCAATTATGTTAGTTTATTCTGCTATTATAAGATCATTTATATTAGCCACTTATGTTTCACCCTATCAAAATTACAGTTCAATAAAACTAGCCACCTAGAGGCACTTACTGTCCTCTAGCTACTTTTTACCCTTACTTCCAGTTTTATTTTCTTTATATCCTTAGTATTCCAATAACTTTCATCAGGCAGGGGTAGACCAGTCTCCTATAATGTAAATGACCAGTGGCTCAACAAGACTGATGCACAGATGGGAACATTGACCTAGTCAGTATTACAGTATGTGTAACATGGTTTGTGTGTTGTAAGGAGGTGGAATGGGCTGTTTAGCCACCTGCTTACTCCCAGCTTTGGTCCCAGCTACCATGATACCATGGGCTTCTATGCTAAATAGTACTTTTATAGTTCTGTGGATAAGCCAAGAGAAGTTTCAGGAGGGGCTGTATTATATCTATTCTTGATTTCAGGCTACGTTAGTGTGCTAGGTTAAAAACAGTTGGGGTTACAATTGTTATTAGACTGAAGGGTGGTTTATATGGATGTGGGCCACATTTAGAAGGGGTCTATTTTGAAAAATAGTTTTGCTATACCTAACCCTATAATGGTAATATCTCTGTATAGGGCTTATAGGAGGGTACCAATAGATGGGTTCCAAGGGTCCAGTGTTTCAATAGAGAGGTGATCTGGTGACAACCAATGAGCAAACATGCATATTTTGCTTTCAGCAATAGTATAGATTACCCCCATTCCTTCAGCTTTCTTTGCCAGTTCTTTATTTTGATTATAAATTCCCTCCTGTGTTATTAACAGCAGGATATATCTAAATACCTGTAGTTGTGGTACAGTTAGGGTAATACTATGAGACTTATTTTGATAGTAGCCAATAGAGTTAACAATATGGGAAAGGTTCAGCCAGACTGTATAATGATAAATCCATTGGATGAGGCAAAAACCACTGGTTAATAATGGATCTCTCATATGTTTTCCCATGCACATTATCCAAAACCTTATACATCTACACTGAATTATACCTGCTGGCCCTCCTAATCTAACCTAAATCCAGACTTAATGATTGTCCACCCTTAGTAGGCCTTATAACACCATATTAACCCTCCTATAGTCACCCTCAGTACTATGTAATTGTCATTTATTATATAACCCTTCTCCTTCCGGCCCCAATGCTTCACAAAAAATCACTCAACCTGCTGATCCAAAGACTCTTCCAGTTCCCATGAGAGTTTTCCAGATATAAAGCCCATCTGGTTGGTCTGTAATATAGTTTAGTAGTATCTCCCCTTGGGACCTCCCTCTGGAGCTGTCCCTGTGTATATATAACTAGGCCCCATCATAGACTAGTTCAATTCCTTAGCTTATTCATATCCCCTAGTTTACCTCAATAAACTCTATATACACCTACCCCCCTTTGTACTAACTAGTAAGTGTGCCTGCTGCACATCCCTTGTATATACCTGCACTTATCCTTTATTGGGTTAGTACAGTGCCCCATCTTAATGCTAGTAGCCCGCTTTACTGAGTCTAAGCCCTGCCTACTATTAGAAGCCTATCCCTGGGACTCTTAATGGACTAAGAGTGGTTAACTTGGGTGACAGTAGCATAATAGTAGTACTAAATAGTAGATATAAAAGAGTGAGCCAAGTGATTTCAGGGCTCTCTAGGTCTAATAAGGGATCAAATATATATACATTCCTACTGCTGAAATACAATTCTGCTAAGGCAAGGGCATAATAGACCTGTGCACTATTAATTAAAAGTAGTGTAGGTTCAGTTGGGCTCTAGCTGGATATGAATTTCAGACTAATACCAGAGCTACTAGTTTTAGCCATAGTGTATTGGGTAGACTCTGTATTGTAGCTAGTTACAGTGGTACCACAAGTTAGTATCTTGATTAATTTAGTATTCTTAGAGAAGTGGATTGAGTACTCATCAGGAAAAGTGTTTGGGAGCCATACTGCATGTACCTTAGTTATTTCTAAACATTGGGTTATCTGTTTAATAGTCCTGGTATATGACTGAACTACTAGGCATATATTAATTTTGATTTCTACTACTAGACATATAAATAACTAGATAATGTCTCCCATAAGGGCCATGATAGTTAGCAGGTAACCTAATACTATACTGCTAGTGCATAGTATAAGGGAATCAGCCAGATGGTTGAGCTGTCTAACTGATAGTATTAGATCATTGCCCTGGTAAACTAAATGGTCTGGATAGTTATGAACAATACTATCCCAAACTTGAGCCAGAGACTGAGAGCTTAGGACAGATGAGGGATTGCAAACACTGGGGGTCCAGCCATTAGTTGATAGCTGTACTAATGGGTTACTAAGAGTAAATCAATCAACTGGAGTCTGGGGATCACACACTAATATTTATTCTAGAACTACCTGTATCATTTCCACTAGCTGGGTTATTGCAATCTCTGAGTATACAGTATTAATGTAAGACATTCTGACTTGGATAGAGGAGGGCAGGTCCACAAAATTGACAGTTAGAGGATAGTGAGTAAACCCATGGATAATAATATCTGATAGAGCAATTTTGGGGAATTGGCTAGAAACTAGGTCAGGGAAGTTCTCAAAGCCCAGGAGTGTATGGAAAAGAGGGCCTGTCTAGCCTAATCCATTCCACTGGGAAATATCAGTAAGTTGAGAGTGTTCAAAAGGAATCATGTCTACTTGGTCCTTATGGAGAGATTGTAGCTATGGCTCAAAAGGAGAACTGTTTAGGCAACCCCTATATGGTACTATATTAGTACAGGGTCCAATAACTTGGTCTATAGCAGGGATATTTAAATTTTGACCTGATAGAATTATACCAAAAGTCACATCATCCTGGTTAAGTAGCCGGCCAAAAACTACAGCATAAGCAGCCCGGAATAGGGTTGCTATTGATATACCTAGAGTTTGAGTAGATTGGAGTAATTGGGCTTTAGAAATATTGAGTGGTGTTGAATATGATGCATAACCAGGTATACCAATATAGTCTGGGTATAACAGAGGGGCTGGTGTAACTATTGCATTGTATAGGTAGTTGGTCCAAAATACCCATGCTAATGTGGGATCTGATTGTTATATATATTTAACTATAGTTGGGAAGCTAGTCTGGGGTGGGGATACAGCCAATTTGGGATTGTGGTAGGCTACTATCCACTCTTGGAGGAGCAAGGGTAATGACTAGCCATCCATTAATGAGTGGTGGATAGTAATAATGGTATCATGGACTAGATTATCAGTAGTAGGAAATACATGATTGCAAATCATATGTTCTTGGAGGGTAAATCCCTGTTGCTGGTTCTTAATAAAAAATGTCTCAAGAGAATCAAGAGGCTGTTCCGCAATAGTCCAGGAAGTAGGTAAGGAGGATATCACCACTTGGAGGAATCCTTGGGATAAAGTATTGGGTGATTCAAGGAAAAGTGTGCACAGAGGGGAATATTGGTTATCTACAGAGGCCCAGGCCTGGACCAGTCAATCAGGATCCAGTTGACCAGTTATTTTCATTGCCATTTGGACAAGATATGTTGATGGGTCTGAAGCTAGGTTCATAAGGCCACCCTGGACTGCAATACAGGGTAATATATCTTCAACTTGGGCCAAGGGAATACCTCGTTGGTGGATTTGGGCAAGGATATTCTGGAACCCAGTATCAGAAATAGACAGATGCAGAAAGTCATATTTAGTGAGAATAGATTCAGGTATCATATTGTCTAACTGTGCACTTATACCAGTAAGCTCAGTCAGATTATGATGCCAACTGGACATAATCTTGATAATACTATCCTTGTAGTAAACCCGGGGGTTATACTCCATAATCAATTGGAGACAGTCACCAACCATTGTAGGCATGGGGTTGAGATCAAAAATGACAAAGTCCTGAGATGAAAAATCATGTAGTCCAAAGGAATTAGACCATTCAATAGATAGTGGATTACCACTCAGGGGAGTACCTGGGTTGGTAAATTGACCAAAGTAATTGAATTGAACATCCATTCTCTTAGGTGTCTTAGCTATCAGTTTACACCTCTCATCAGTATTGACACCTGGCATGTATTTGATTACTGAGTAAATGAATCCTTTGCCTGGAATTGTCTGTAAGGCCTCTTTTGTATGTTGCAAAAGCTCCAAGAGCGACTGTCCTGGTTGGATTCGGAGTACCAATGGATAGGGGGAGGTAAACCAACCTACAGTACGAGTGATATTTTGATCAGCAGCCCAGGGTTCCCGACCATGACCCTCCATACAGAATTATATCTGGTTAACACCAATGGTAGTAGAAAAGGCGTGTGCAAATGTGGCCAGTAGTAAATCTTGAAGGGTAACTCGCCATTGGGGGGCTAGCTGGAATAGAAGAGGGTTGGTAGACTTAGCATCAAAATCCAAAGACACAGAGAGGCGGGCTACAGGATAATCCTCAATACTGATCTCTGGTGGAGGTAGTAGAGAGTAGATATCGGGGATTGGGTGGTTGGGATCCATCTGTGTAGGCCAAATGTCTGCGGAGAGAGTACTGCAGTAATCAGCCAATTGGGTAGCCCAGGTTTGGAATGACATTGTCTTTGGTGGAAGGGGTTTGCTAAGCAATAGTGAATTTAAATCCTCAATGAGTATCCTCCAGGAAACTAAGTCCACCAGAATATGGTGAATAGTGAAGAAGAATTGGGTACTGAGTAGGTCAGCTGGGTTGTGGATAAGTGCTGCAGCAACTACTGGGCCAGTAATTAGATTGAGACTCAATTGGACTTCTAGAATAAAGGCCAAATAGTCATCAGGGTCCAGGGTCTTCTCCAATACCAGAAGATCAGTGTTTGTGGCTATTTTGGTAGGGATTGACTGAGTACATTTCTGTCCATTTTTACCAAGTTGGAACCTTGCCCAGAGAATATCATGGTGGTTAAATAAGGCAATAAGAGCATCAGTGAGAGTGGATTGGGATAGGGGGAAATAGGGACCAGCCTTGAAAGAAAATGGTTGGTTGAAATAACAGGGATTTTTAAAGTGAAGATCAGCAAACCAGTGCTGAATGGGGGTGAGAGCTACATCCCCTGTAACTTGGCCCTGGCAAGAAAAACCAGTGTCCAAAATGGTACTGGTTTCTTGCTGGATGTACAGAACCTGTTGATTTAGTTTAGGGTACTGGTAGATCAAAGGGACAGTAATCTGGTAACCCAATGGCTGATACTTGGATACAAGTAGAATGGCCAAGATTGAATCTCCACCAATCCTGAAGAAATAGTCCAAAGGTCTAATTTGATCTACAGTCTTCTGCAGTACCTGGGCCCAGGCCTGTTGGAAGCTGTGTCCAATACTATTCAGTAGTTGATCTTCTAAATCACTTGGGGATGGTTGGTCTAAAAGGTGGTTGATTGGTGGAAGGGCTTTATGATCTAGGTTGGTTGGGTATGCATACAGACAAGGGTATCCTGTACTATCTTTACCACACAATTTTTCAGCCCAGTAAAACAGCCTACAACATGTTCTATTTCCTTGAGCTCAATGCAAAACTCACACAGTTTAACTTGGTTGTTAATCTGGCCCAGGAATTCAATTATGCCTTTGGGGAGCCATTGAACATGATTGCCGGTCTAGTAAACTTTCCCAGGACCATGGGGATTATCAATGAACTTAGTGTGGGTTAGTTCGGGTAGGTTTTGGTAACCGCGGGCAAGACCAATTCCCCCAATAAGCAACTCACCAGGGACACCCACCAGCACCAATTGAAGCTGGCCATCCACCACTAGGTTGGTTGCATTTTGAAGAAGCCGGCCAATTGATATGTTAGAATTTGGGTCAATGGTAGTTGTATTGCATATCACAGTTGTTTCAATTAGTCCATATTCATTAATTAGGGTACAATGCCTGGCCCATTGCATATGCAATTCCGCTGTAACAGACTCACCACCAACTATAACAGTCTTCAGATTTGGAAATTTAGCAGGATTAAGTTGAGACAAGAATGATGGGATTATGATGGCTGTATCAATACTCTGTAAGGACTCAACCAAATTTTCAGTAGTAACTACCACAGTGCCCCCAGTACAAAGCCCATGCAGCAGTTCTAACACTAATGCATCAAATGTAATGGACATCATTAGTAGTACTCAGTGGCTTTTGCGATATATATCCATTATGGTCAGGTTTGTGATAAGGTTGGTTACACTTTGGTGCTCAGTAAGTACTCCCTTGGGATGGCTGGTAGTACCAGAAGTGTAGACAATATAGACAAGGTTTCATTGGGCCAATGGGTGTGGTAGGAAATCAGATAGATCTGTGTCTGGTGGCAATATTGTGAAAGGATCAGCCACCAACATGGGAATATGGGATTGAGGTGGTATCCTTCCAAGGGTCGATTCAGTAACAAGTGCTAATAACATACTACTATCTCCTAGGATATAATTGATATGGTCAACTGGTTATTCTAGGTCTATGGACACATAAGCTGTGCCAAATTTGAGTACCACCAGTAGAGTAATAATGTAAGTAAATGATTTGGGAATGAGTAGGGCAAACTGAGTCTCAGGCTGGGCACCATGCTGAGTAATGAGAAAACAAGCAAGCTTAGAACTGCAATTGTCCAGCTGGCAGTAGGTCCACTCATCAGGACCATGGGTGACTACAATATTATAGGGTACTAATTGAGCCTGGTCACTGAAAATACAGTATACAGGCTTGTCTAAACACTCAATTGGGTCAGTCATGTGGGAGAAGATGATTAGATGTGACCATTCTTGTTTGCTAACCCAGGGAATATCATGGATTAATGTTGGCAGTTGACTGGGATTTTTCATGTTCTAGGCCTGAACTACCACACCAATAACTGTGCCAAATTGGCTGGAAAACTCCTCTACAGTAGAGGCCTGGTAGGTATTGCAGGAATAGGTAATATTCAGCATTGAAGAACCACCTGTCAGGCTTAAATCAACTAACAACTTGACTCCCATTGTGGTCAAAAGGAAAAATAGAAAACCCTCAGCATTAGTATTGGTAAAATGGTTAGAACTTTGTTACCTGGGTTCACCACTCTTAGTCCATCAAGAGTCCCGAGGATAGGCTTCTAATAGTAGATGGGGCTCAGGTTCAGCCAAGTGGGTCCTAACATTAGGTGGGGGCACAGTACTAACTAATAAAGGTTTAGGTAATTAGTTATGTAAGGGACATGCAGTGGGCACACTTACAGGTCAGTATAAGGGGGGTGAGCATATATAGAGTTTATTGGAGTAAACTAGGGGGGTCAAAATAAGCTGAGGAATTGAACTAGTCCTAATGGGGCCTAGTTATATATATATGGGGGGTAACCCCAGAGGGAGGACCCAGGGGAAGAATACTACTAAGACTAAGGTATAGTAAATAAGCTAACCAGACAGCTGTTAGGACCTGGAAGACTCTGATAATAACTGAAAGAGTCTTTGGATCAGTACTTGAGTGATTAGTGTGAAGAGGTGGAGTCCAGAAGGGGAAAGGCTATATGATATAGGATATAGGCTGATCCCATAGTACTGGGGGTAGTCATGGGAAGGTTAATATGGTACCATATGGCCTAATAGGGGTGGGTACTAATGTGTATAGATTAAGGCAGATTAGATGATCTGACAATTGTATAATTTTAGTGGGTTGCTAGTTGGTTAGGCCCTAATATTGATTTTGGGTTGCCTTAAGTGCCAATATACGTGCATACAGTGTGAATAATATTGAGTAATATTATAGAAATATAATCATTTATTGCCAATGGAACTAGTTGGTTAGTGGCAAACACTAAGTCAGTCCCCGCCACAATATATTGCCCCAGAATTTTGGGGAAATGCATAGGACAGGCAGCACTTGCTTTAGTACCATGGCTTATCTAACTACAACAGGACGGGGTTACCTGTATGGGCCTATTTGAGGGCAAATTAGCCTCCCACTTTGATACTTCCACCAGGTCCCCAAATGCCCTTCACGTGATGAACCCATCTTTCTAAATAAATGGGTAGCTATTTGACGTCCCTATTTTAATACAACGAATATCTTATCATGAGATTAACATATTGTATTATAAACCCCTGTTATTTAGCGCTTCGGTCTGTTGGGAATAACAAATTCATGTATTAGTATTACCATGTGAAAAGAACAAGGCTGTTGGAGGTTGGCAGGTATCTCTAGTAGGTTAGCATTATTGAATAATATGGTCAACAGTGTATATTTAAATATTAAAATGAATGGCTAGAACCTCTCGATTGATGTCTCTCCCACATGCCTATTAGCTCCCTGCCTCTAGTGCATGTATATCATTATTGATTAGATAATATACCAACAATAAATCGAAGTGAAATGAGACTCCTATCTTTTATTTACTGTTAATATATATATATATATATATATTACCTAACATGAATGGGCGCAACCTTTATTAAGAAGAACCCAGAAAATATGAATACAAGAGATAGAACCCGTGGTTGAAGGATCTACTAACAGCTTTGGAATTCCTCTGTTTTATGGATATTCAATCCATTTAAAAAATCATCAACCACTAATTATATATTAACCCATATAGTTGATGGGCTTAGTTATTCTGTAATGGGAGTAGTGTAGAGTTCAGTAATTAGAGAATGGGTTTTCATTAAGGCCAGTCTTTGTGTACTAGACTGGGTGGAATTCGGCCCAACTGTATAAGGTTTTCAATAATACGTGTATGGGAAAATAGGCGGGATATTATTTTTCACCCAGCAATCTATGTCCCACACCATCCAATGGATGTGTCGTTTTTTTTAGCCTGGTTGTGAGCCTCTTCCATGTTAGCTTCCACATTAACTACCGAGCACACCCTTTTCCTTATTTCACCCGCTAAATCCTGCGCTACGCGTTCATGCCTTCCCTCAATTAGCATCTGGTCACTCCAATCGACTCATTTACTTTATCCATCGTTGAATATTCAAGCCAACTGCGCTCGCCCAGCACATTATCTAGTCCATCCGTAATACCATGTCGGCATTTCCCAAGGAAATCATCAAGGTATCTAACCCTTCCCCCTAATGTGCCGCTCCATTAACCATACATCGCTCCTGGGCATCTCATTATGACCCGATTTTAACAGAGCGAGGTGCCTATTATATTAGACGTCACTCATAAAGGGTATGCCGAAGCGCCCACATTATGGCTAGCTAACGAATATCCAAAGCTGCTGGCATATATTATATATAATCAATGAATACCTGGAACACCCCCTTAGAATATATCCGAATCCATCGGTATCCTCAATTTAAAGGATGAAGTAGCCACCGCACTTTCCCAGGATGTAGAGTACCGAATCTACGAAATTATACAGGTTAGTCGCCTTTCTATTTGTTTGTTGCTTTCGCTATGCATGCGTGATTATCGCCCACCACCAGCCAACACACCTCGATTTAGTTTCGCGACCCTGCGCCCCCCGCCCATGGGTATCTAAACTAAGATTGTATCTTAATCGGCTATGCCCAAATTACTCATTTCCCCATCCTAGGAAGCCGCCAAGTTTATGCGGCACTCTAAGCG
The DNA here is from genome assembly GCA_027576995.1 of Dimargaris cristalligena. Taxonomy (NCBI): domain Eukaryota; kingdom Fungi; phylum Kickxellomycota; class Dimargaritomycetes; order Dimargaritales; family Dimargaritaceae; genus Dimargaris; species Dimargaris cristalligena. The sequence continues at coordinate 60,929 of JANBQC010000039.1, forward strand.
AACCAAATTACTAACTGAGGATATCGACTATGCTCTCCGGGCCCGAAATGTCGAAGTAAGTAATGCTTTCCTTTAAAGAATTAGAGTATTTTTATTTAACGTGTATTAATAAATGGCAGGATCACTAGACGGCTCATTGCCTGGCTAGATTATTTAAATTTAAGGGGGCCCGAAACAAACCCATGCCCATGTTCTTTTGACTCACTTGCTTTTTTTTTACACATTTTACAACTTCACTATCCCTAGCCCCTATACGGCCATGGAGCCTTCGGAGAAACCACCTTCAAGAAAGTCAGTGCCCTTGCGGAAGACATTTACGTAGTCGAGGACGAGGAGTTTGATTTTGAAAAACTCTTGAGCACACCCCTCCCCCCCGCCCCCCGGGACACTTGCTATACAGCCCATTGGCTCGCGGTGGAGGGAGTCCAACCCCTGATTAGACAAAACCCGGCCCCGAACCCCGAGTCCACCGAACCGGTTTCCAAGAAACCCCGGGCCGCCACCACCACCATCAACAACAACAACAATGCCCTCCCGGAGGCCAGTGCCCAGAGCTCAGCTACTGCCACGGTACCGGTGAAGTTGGTGCTTTCCAAAGAGCTGCAACTCTACTACGAACGTCTTACCGAGGCCCTGCTGGCGGATAATGATTTACTCCGCTCTACAGCCCTGGATAGTTTGGCGGTGGACCCGGGGATCCACCAACTGATTCCCTACTTCACCCAATTTATTGCCCACCAAGTGACCCACCACTTAAAGGACCTGCGCCTGTTAACGACCATGGTCCTCGCGGCCCGGGCCCTCCTGAGTAACCCGCGGGTGTTTATGGAGCCCTACCTACACCAACTGATGCCGGCTCTACTCACTTGTCTGGTGGGTAAGCGGTTGGGGGGTGGTGGTCCGACCCCAGCATCCGCCACCGTTGACGCTAACCAGATGGACGAGGACACCCCTCACGAAGCCTCAGCTCTCTCGCATTGGGCCCTGCGGGACACCGCCGCCGAAGTCGTGGCCCGGGTCTGTTTGGACTACGGCCCGGCCTACCATACCCTCCAGCAGCGGGTCACGCGCACGCTCCTGCGGGCCTTTTTGGATCCCACCAAGCCGTTGGCCACCCACTACGGAGCCCTGGTAGGTCTGACCCGCCTGGGTGCCCCGGTGGTGAAATTGCTCATCTTACCCAACATTAAGGCTTACTCGGCCCTCCTCCTCGCCCCTTCGGCCAAGGAGGAGCGGCAGGGCGAAGGAGAGGGAGTGGCCTATCGAGCGCCAATGGCGGGCCCGGGCACGGCTGAGGAACGGGAAAAATGTTGGAATTGTCTGGTGGACGCCGTCGAGTCGATACAGGACGAAGGGGGAGATACCACTAACCCCACGGGGTCGTCGGCCCCGGCCATGATCTCCGCCACCCAAAATCAACTGCTGGAACAATATGTCGGCCCCGAAATGGCTAGGCGATTGGTCGCCCGGCATAGTGCTTGGTCGGCTATTCCGGTGGCGTTGCAGGTGATGCAGAATGGCCCAGTAGGGGGTGGTCCCGCTGCATCGTCGGCGACCGCACCGCCGCCGGTGGTCAATGGGGTTTGAGTGCTACAACCCTAGGCGAGGGAAGAAACTGGGCCAGCCCATCCATGCATAATAATAAAAATCAGGCAACTGCGTAATAAATTCATTGCTATTGTAGGTACCTCGGAAAACACATTGGTACAATCCTCGATTTAATGATGCCCCGGTCTACCTACCTACAGCTGGAATCACTCATGTGAAGTACTATAGCAGCATGTGGCCCAGGGTTACATGGGTCGACATAATTCGTTGGTGGGCGTTTTCCTTTTTATACACATATACTAAATTGGCTGGCGACATGGGCATCATTCCGACCACTTTTGGCAGAACTGCCCCCCTGGTAATAGCCGAATTCGCTGAAGAAAGTATTAGTATAATTGCACCGTATACCCTTCAACATCCCCCCTTCACACCATCGACTGTAACCCTTGTGGTAGGCTATGGGGCAAAATGTGATTCAAAGGGAACACTGTTAGTGGTATGGCTTCCTGGCCCAATGGTCTAGATTTGTTGGTGATATTGATCAAGTTAAGCATTATCTACAAAAGGCTTAATCGGTATGGCCCTATGGAGGTGCATTGCTTTTCGGAATGGTAGGCGCATTTCAGCATTAGGCTGGAAGTGCTGGGAACATGTGCAGAGGCCAGAAGTAGGACCATTTGAACAAAATCCAAAAAGAAGAAACTGGAAAGAGTGATACCGAATGGTCCTCGGTCAGAGAAAGCCCCCTTCCACAGCCCTCTATGGACCAACTGCACCATTTTCCGGATGCGTGGAGCACCCAAGGGCCGCTTAGCCATCACCTATTCGTAATGACAGGTGGTTTAACGAGACGGGTACACAGGTGGCAAAAGTCGACCTAGTCGGTGTTGCCGTATGTCCTACGTAGTTTGCATGTTGTGAGGGAGCGGAATGGTCGGTTCAGCTCCCCCTGCTCGCTCGCAGCTTGGGGGTCCCGGCAACCGTGATGACATGAGGTTCCATACCCAATGGGTCTTTTATGGCTCCGTGACTCGGCCAAGAGAGGTTCCACGGGAAAGAATGCAATAGTCACATTAGCCATTTCAGGCTGCGCTAGTGTGCGGGGTCAAAAACAGCTGGGGCTACAATGGTTGGAGCGAAGGGCGGTTTATATCCCTGGGCGCTGCGTCTTGAAGTGGTCTAGTTTCCAATACAATTATGCGGTGTTTAAGCTTGTCACTGCATTAGTCCTGTATAGGGCTGACTAGAACTATGCAAGTGGGTGGACTCCAAGGATCTAGTGGTTCAACAGAGAGAGATGTTCGAGCGACAACCAACGAGCAAACTTGTGCCCATTTTGTCTCCAGCGGTAGTATAGATAGCCCCCCTTCCCCTCCAGTGTTCTTTGCCGGCTCTCTATTTTGATTATGAATTCCCTTTCGCGTTACTAACGGCCGGATATATCCAAACACCCGCGGCTGTGGTACAGTTGGGGCAATACTAAGAGATTTGTTTCGATAGCAGCCAACGGAGTTAACAATATGTCTTTGGATGACTAGATAATATACTATGGGTTGGTTTAGCAATAGACCTCCTCCATTAGGATTAATTCACCCCTAGGAATACAGTTCTCCCGATGAGACTTACTATTAGCAGTTATATACGGACGCACACCCTATTAGTTTTTGGATATGAATAACCCAGGGTTCATACAAGTATGCCAACCAAGCGAGTGAATACATCCCCCCTGCTGTCTCGCCTATGATTACACAATGTGTCGAATCGGGTGCTCCATGGAAATAACTCTTCTTTTTTCCGTTGGTAAATAACGGCAGATGAGTATTAGCCCGGCCTTGGTTGTCATTACCTGAGCCGCCAGCACCAACCCAAATGTAATTCTACGCCCCTCTCCCCTAATAGCTTGTCCTCACTAAACCGCGTGGTGGTGGATTACACGTACTACCATCGAGGATGGGTGTCGGTTAAGTTAGAGTGACCCAACCCTACCACGGGCAACTCTTAAGTTCTATTCCGCTGCATTCTGGCCCGACCGACCACTATCGATTGGGGTGGCCGCCAAGTTTCAGGCCACCCGCCTGGCTATTTGCGGCAGGTACTGCCGTCAACTTAACCCGCCCTAGCAGAACATAATTATATCCCCCCACTTGAAGCCCCTACCATCTTCATTGAACAAGCGCATCCCAGCCATACTGTAGACACTGCCCCACTATAAAAGGACCGACGATGCCCGCTCGGTTAACGATAACTCACCTACCAGTCACGATTAGAATCACCCCGCTTTTTACACCCAGCCCTGTCGATCACCAGTGAATATCCCAGCATCCCCTACTTCAATACCAGCCATTACTACCATGCACTTCCCCGCTTTCGTTCTTGCGACTTTCGCCATTGTGGCATTGGCATGGGCCCGGGACGGCCATACCGATACCGCGAATCCGAGTACTTCCCAGGACGAAGTGACCGCTTCCTCCACTGGCCTGCACGCTTCCCACCGCCACCCCCAGCAGCTCGTTCGTCGCGGAAAATTCCCCAAAAAGACCCGCGAGCCCTGTCCCTATTGTAAAGAAGAGTATATGCCCAGCGTCCTTACCGTACATATGAAGACCTGTTCCAAGAAACCTTAATAAGCATACTAATCATAATAACTAGGTGCCTATACCATTCCTTTTCTTACCAGCCCATAGACCCGTTGGTGACCATCACCCGCATCTACGAATCCCCCACTTCCCTTTTTGTCGACAAGCCTGGCTTGGTATTTCAATAAAAAGGGCCTTGGTTTACATATGGTTGAACGTTGCATGGGTGATACTGGGAAACGGTATGTAGTAGGGTTTCGTTCAATTTTTGCTTGATGCCTGGACTTGTCCTGCCGACTGGTGCCGTTCTCACTGGATTGGGACGGTTAAGACTAGCACGCTCGCTTTCTGTTGTTAATGAGCTAGGTGGCGATTGTGTTTGATTAGTGATCACTATTCCTTTAGCGATTCTCTGTAGTGGTTTGCTATAGTTTAACACCATTGGGTGTTAATATATATATATATAATAGAAGTATCAGCATCCACTATTTTGCTGGTAAAATAAATCTAGCGGCCCGCTCCGATAAGGCCATCTCTATTCATAATTATATCGCCGCTTCGCTAGATTTTATCCCAAATAAGCTATGTGAACCTCACGAATTAGGACACTTCAAATTGCCATATCATTCTTTTATACGGCTCTATTTATGGTGCAATAGCCCCTAGACCCCTGTCCGGCTTATTACACGCCATAAATATGCATATAAATATATGTAATGGATAAGACACGATCCACTCATTATTTCTAATATGCCAGGGCCAGTATATGTAGTCCGTAGTCCCCTTATCACGTTTGCGTTTTGCTGAGTTGATTAACGGTTAAAGTAGCCTAACATCGCATAAAAAAAATACCTAAGCTAGAACCAGAAAATAGGCATTATGGTGTCTAATTCTGCGACCCTTTCAGTTAATCTAATCCACCAATATTAATAAAAATTCGGGATCATTTACCGAACAAGTAAAAAATAATGGACACTCAGTTCTCCTTCCCACATTATAAAATACGTGTGCGTACGTTCTAGAGTATTTTTTTATTCGCACTCCGCTTCCCTAGCCATTTGGCCTTTAGCTATCTCCAATCTCCAGCCCCAAGGACCCACTAGGCCTGTAGTGACACTAAGTGGCAAAGGTAAAAAAGGGAGGCTGTCTATGGGGATTATGGAAACCGACGGATTCAATCACACGAATTAGGATAGTTGTCAAACCAAATTAAAAACACTCCATGATTGGCAAAAGGGGCACAAACGACCCGGTTCCCAGGGGAATTGGGGCTAGGGAGGCAAATTAATAGTGTATAATATTAGTTTTCGTCGTAAAAAAAAATTGACGAAAAAACGGGGATATAATTACAAGGAAAGTCAAATGAATAATAATATAACACATACCACTAGGAACGCACGTCCATCACTAGATAGGCGTAAAAAGTGTTGAGTGGGATAACCAGCGGGGTGTGACAATGCATCAATGAGAGAGAGGCCCAAAGGGGGCGTACGCATCGAGTTCCTCGGGAAGAGAAGGCGATACAGGTGGAAACAGTAATAATACAAGTAGTACGGATATGAGTGGTGATGGAATAAGGTAGCAAGCGGATGTTGTGTTGGGGTGTCTTCCTAAAGCTTTGCTATTTGGGAATAATTATTGTGTTTTTCTTCTATTATAAACGTCAGTCACGATGGTAGAAATGGGGTCATTGTTGAAGGTGTGAATTGGTTCATTTGGGCGGCAGGAATAGGTTGTTGGCAGTGGAGTCCGAGGCGGGATACTCGGAAGGGCCCAAGACGACAGTGGCTCCTGAAGCGTGAGACGGGTCAAGTACCAGTTCCGCCGGGGCGGCCAGTAAAGTGGACGGGGATAGTTCGGATAGACTGGCATCAGTAGGGAGTTGGATATAGCTATGGGTCCCATTCTTTGAGCCGGGAATAGGGATGGATGAAGTGTGGTCCAACAGCGACCTCATGCTGCTGTGGCTGCCCCTACCCTGGGCGTAACCGACCGCCATGGACGGGTGGGCGTTGCGGGGCAGAGGAGAAGTAGGAGGCGAGGATTTAGGGAGGATACCCGCATTGTCCAAGAAGGAGGCGGAGGTTGGGGTCATTCCCTCGGTCGTGTGCGCCAACAGAGCGGCCTCTTGGCTGGCCGGGGATAAAGCGTCCAGGGTCAGGGCACGCCGGCGGAACACAAACCACTGGGAGAATACAGTGAAGTCCTGCAGCACCGTACCGACGGAGCCGATGATGTAAGGGAGGGAGGCCAGGAGCAGCCCCGGGGGCGACACAAATGACTGCAGCATGATGGACGAGAAATAAAACAGGTTTCCGTTGAGGGCAAAGATAAACATGGATAGGGACAGGCCCTCGACTGAGCGGCGCCGGTGGTTCTTGAGAATTTGGGGCAGGCGAGACGTAATGTAGAAGCCGCAGCACACCCATGCAATAATCCGCCCGATGATGGGGGAGTCAGAAGAGGCGGAGGAGGGGTCAAGGAGCGAAAAGGCATCATTCGCACCCGAAGCAGCGGGGCCTTCGAAGAAGTCCTGGGCGGGTGGAGAGCTGACTAGAATCCACAGTCTGTAGATAACGAAAAGGCCGAGGGCGGCAGCCGTTACTCCCAGCATGCCCCGTGATATGCAGCCGCGGCGGCGACGGCGAGTCAGGTGGGAGGGGGGAGTTCCCGAGTGGTGGCGGTATGACGAGGAGGCCGAAGGGACGGTGGATAAGGCGGCCAGGGACTGGTAGGATACAGGGGCGGTAGGGTTATTGTAATTCGCGGCTAATAGGGCAGTGCCGGCCTGCGGCTGGCCATCCGGGGACGAAGAAGAAGGGGCAAGATGGTGGTGGTAGGAAGTATCGCTAAAGCCCATCGACCGCAATAGTTGACTATCCCGCCGCTTCACCCACCAGCGGTAGTAAAAGAGTTGGAAGCATAGCATGGAGTCGAAGGTGCAGAAATAGATACCCAGGAACTTTTGGAAGGGGAGCTGGTTGGTGAGGAAACAGCCCAGCAAGTTACAAATGTCCCCCGATAGCCAAATGAGAATAAAGCTCAGACTGAGGGACTCGGTGTTGCCGCTGCGCCAGTTGAGGTAAATTTGTGGAGTGAGGGCGCAAAGCCAGCACACAATGGAAATACCACTGCAGAGTTGGGCGATTAGGCCAGTCCAGCTTTGGGAGCAAAAGCCTTCGACAAGAGTAGGAAAGTAGGCGGCAAGCGGGGCCAATAGCCCTGGAAGACAGGTCGACATTGTAAAAAAGATGGGTGGGATGTTTTAAAAGGGGTGAAGAAGGGTGAGGGAAAATAATTCGAGTAAGCGACGAAAAAATATGTTTTTTTCTCGGTAGCTTAATCAATAGGGCAGATAGGAAATGGTGGGGGCGAATAGTACAAAGAAAGAAAGGGGAGAAGAATAATTTAGGGAAGAAATGAAGAGACGAATAGCAATGATAGACCGTGGGTCTATTGTATGTGAGTGGGGGGGGCCAAGGTACAGACGGCGGGGTTTGGAGACAATAAGGGGCAAAGGAGAGGCTGAGAGGGCGGACGGCGGGTGGCTTATATAGGATATGCGATGTATATGGCCAATGTATGCTAAAGGCAGGCAGAGGAAAAGGAGGAGGAGGTGTGCATTAGGCGAATAAGGAAGCGCGGCTGGTCAGGGCCTACGGGATCGGGCACTATCCGCCAATAAGTGAGTGAATGGGTGAGACCAAAGGAACGATAAAGATCCAACGTGACTCCTTACGGACACTCCCTCCTTTTCTTATATCCTCTGCTATTTTCTTTTACTCCCTTGGGGAGAAGCATATAGCCTGTGAATGCCATATGCTAAACTATAGATACCGCCTTGTCTGATCATTGTTTGATAGCGGCTGGCGTTCACTGATGAAGATGAAACTCCGCCGTATATTCCAATGCCTATTCGGCTGTGTATATGCGGGAGAACGGTCACAGCAGAACCCAAACAGGCAACCGGCGCATTTACAGACCATATGCGCGCATACCACCTAGAGGTTGTATGTATGCATGCATATATCGCAAGGAAAATACCGCGATGGATCGATAGCGATGAACCAACAACCCCTCTACCGGCATAGCTAATTCGGCCAATAGAGCCGTCTGCATACATGCCCCAGGGGATGAACAAAAATGGGGGGGCACATGACCCCCCCCTTTTCCAAGGCCACCTATAAGAAATGGCCCCTTAAAGCACACACACACACTCTCTCTCTCTCTCTCTCTCTCTCTCCCAGTCTCTCTCTCTCTCTTCCTGCACGTCTGGTTCCAAGATGGTAAGTCTGATTAGGCGTGTCCCCCACCGTCTTTAGGGGGGATATGGAGTCAGCGAATAGAGGAGAGATCCCGAGGCCGTGGCGATGAGTCTAGATAACCATCGCTCTTCCCTTTGGCTAAAGTTAAACAGATAGCGCGGTCGGAAATACCACCCGGCCACTTTCGGGAGCTTCGTCGCGCGTAGATGTGGGATAAACCATCTGCCGCCGTGTAGTGTTGGGGCGGCGCCCCGATCCATCGGTGCCTCCCTAAAGTATCCCGTCAATAATAAAAGGGGAAGAGGATACACTAGTCCGGGCATGCACAGTATACGAAAGAGTGCCCCTCCCTCTTGAACGTCCAGGACCCGCAGCCGTTCCCCTCTACAGGTACATATAAAAATTGGTCGGCAGACTTTCGCTTATTGACTCAGACACTTACAACTTCCTCGAAATCCGAGAAAAAAATTCGGTGGGATCGCCGCCGTTGGAGACCCACCGTTTCATATGGACCTGTGACATTGTGTTTCCCTCCCGAACCGTTGTGCACTGTCCATCGGTCCTTTGTTTCACATCGTGCCGCTTTATTTTATCTGCTCGCCCATCTAAGGACCCACCCATACACTAATAAGCTGCGTTATCTTCCTATTGGGCCTTTTCGGTTCCCCCAATTACGATTGTTATGGTTTTGCTGGCATGGCAATCCCCCCAAAAATTACCCCGACCGTAATACTAATGTTTGGCCTCCCGTATAGCGATGCGATTATTAGGTCTAGATTTTTAAGGAGTCACCAACGAAATGATACCCCATTATGAATAACTAGTGGCACGGACTAGTAGGTCGACGCACAGGGGTAGTGAATGGCCAAGTTCCACACACTTGGTATGTCAATATTAATCACTAAAAATTTAGAGGGTGGGATGACAACGTTTTTCTCACTCAATAACAATATTGCACCCAAAAAATCGGACGGAAATGAGGAGGGAGGGGATCGGTGATCGATGGTGTGGAATAGGTAAGTGGACTGTGGGTGGACCTTTAATGCAGGAGGTTCGGGACGACTCTCTCTCTCTCTCTTTCTTCATCTCTGTCGCTCGTTTAGTCTCGGCCTATAGGGGAAGACTGTCGGACTAAATTAGTGCAGCCACCGGGTACCGGGATTCCGAGTATGGGATTCGATAAAAGGAAACCAGAAGAAGAAGAAGGGCATAACATCCTCTTCCTCACATGACTGACTTTCATCTCTTCCTCGTCCTTTTCAGCAAGACAATCGCCAGGAGACATCCCCCTCCCCCCTGCCCAGCCTGCCTTTTGGGCTATTGCTGCTCTTATTCTTAAGCTCCCCTCTCCAATAAAAAAGAAATTGTCACCGGGTCCCTCCACCAAAATCCGTAAAGAGAGAAGCACCCCACTCCTCCAATAATACTATATAACAAAGGAGCACCGGCGGTCGCCAATATCGGCAATGAAACTCGCACTATCGGCAATTTCCGAGCCAGCTGTCATTATTTCTTCATCATTTTCCTCCTTGCGGGCGCTATTTGGACAAATGCCAAAAACACAGGTTTGCCCAGGCACACGAGTGGCTAAACCTCCTGTGTACACGTTTCTCCTTTAGTCAGATGACTCGGTCGTCCACTGAACTCCGACGGCCACTGCCTGTACCACGCAGCCCATAGGCGGGGAACAGCCGAGAAATAAGTGTATCAAATTACACTTCCGTAACATTGCCTCCGCCCATTTCTCAAGAGAATGGCATTAACATCCGTATAGATGGTGCCAACCACTATCAGATGAAACACACTGCACTAAACTAAGCTAACCTACACACAATCCCCACTCTACGCACATCCATTTTAGATTAAATTAATCAGGATTAAATATCCTCTAGAGGGTCAGACAGCTTACCACGGCCCTGCTTAAAATCGGATAGCAAGCCACCCAAATAAAGCCACCTTGTAAATTTATACATTCACTCTACTCCTCGCCACAATGCCATTTACAGGGTCCGGGAGGGTATATGAATCATCCTTTATTCTTGTAAAAATGGCCTGCTGAAACAGGGGGAAGTAGTGGTAATGGCGACCTGAACCACATCAGACCCTATAACTATTGGTACCGCTTAGACAGGCGCCGGGATAAGGAGGACGCCAGCGACGGGAAGGAGCGTGCAATAGTGAACATGCCTGGGGGACTATGCTTGAATCAATCTCTATTCAAACATCCCCTCTCTCACTTTCTCTTCTAGGTTTCCACTGGTATTACAACATCTTCTCGTGACTGTAGCCGCGGGCAATCCCACGCCGGCCATCGGTAGCCAGTTCCACCTCGGTCTCACCCAGCTTCTGTTCCAATCCTTGGAAGGAGCGCTGGAGTAGATACTCGGCCCCCGCACTACCCAATACTGTAGAAACATCGGTCGCCTTGTTCCGTATCGTGAGATCACGGGCCTGATCAGTCAACGTATCTTCGGAGTTTGCATGTTCTGGGTTCAAATAGGGAGATAGAAGATGAAGGTTAATGTCAGTGTGTCATCCCAATAATAGTATAGTTGCGATGGAACAGTCAAATGGAAGATAGATGGCTAGATATAGACACACACATATATATACCCATGAGCACAAACGGAGGGCATTGGGGAAGAATGTGGGTGTAGTAGGCCTTTACAATTTGCTGGGGAATTCCGGAATGCCCCGGATTTAGCCATTGGCCTCCCTCCGTAAATAGCTTACCTAGCTGCACGGGATGATACCGCCGATTGTACTTGAATTTCCCCGTCACCAGTGAGAAATGGGGGCGATCCACGTCCTCGTCGCTATCGTCACTAGCAGCATTGGATTTCTTGGCGGTAGTTTCCAGAGCCCCTGCGGATGGGCCGGAGCTACTACCCTGGTCAGCGCTGGACTCTTCGGATTCTATACAGTCAGCCATTGCACGGGAAGTGATATTCTGATTAGGATGATTTCTTTCTCTCCGTCGGAGGCATTATAATTTAATAAGGTATCCGTCTGAAGCCGGATTTGGCCATAGTGTCCGTCCACCATTCTCGCTCTCCCTCTACTTTTAGTCTTATCTAAATAAATCCGGAGCCGACTATCCATCAACTCCCTTAATATAAAAATAAACTTACCATGCAGCAGCTGGTTGAAGTCGGTAATGTACGCACCCGTCCACTCTAGGTCGCTGTAATGCCAAATACAATTGATTCCGAACAATATTAGTTACGCTCGTAAGATTACCCCCATACTTACCTCCTCCTCCTTGTCCCCCATACGCAAACGAGTATGAAGAAGGACGGAATCCTAATCATCCCCCAATAATAATAATAATAATAACAGTAACAATAAGCAATAGGTCCTCCTCCACACCCACATCCGCATGTGACCCTAAACACCATCAGGGTTGGACTGGTGGAATACCAGTCGCCCCAACTTACCTTTTGAGCGACAGTTCCAATTCATAAGGCGTTACAATGGGGCGGTAGAACTCCTTAGAGTCAATCAAGCTATTTTCGGGGCAAGCCACCAGTACAAAGACGTCAATTTCCATGAAATTGGCCATTTTGGCCACATTGATTTTACCCATCACGAACTGGTAGTATTTTTTGCCCGCCTGCCGTAGAATGGACTTGAGGTGTTGGATGACCTTCATATAGGAGGCTAGTCCGGGGAAAAAAGAATAGGCATAGTAAGACAGCTCGACTCGTTAGGCATGGTGATAGTGGATATCGCTGATTTATCATAGGTACGGCATCCATTAAGTCTAAGCAGCCTGGACAATCATATAAAATGAAAAGTGCGAATGGTACTTACCCACACCGAGAGTTCCGGCCACAATGCCGACAACGTCGGAGTCCTTGGCTTTCTGTAGCATAAAGTATCTTATCCACCCCCCAAAAAATAAGTCATACGCAAAAACAAAGGTAGTAATAAACAAAAGCATACCATCAAATTATTAGTAACCCTGATCAGTGAATTATTCTCACAGTGCGATAGTATATTGGTAAAGCCGATATATAACGTAACTGGTTTTTGCAGGTACGGACATTACTTACCTCTTCATCAGACTCTTGCTGCTCTTGACTGTCAGTTCCTGACCCAACCCCGACTGAGGGTCAAAATGGAAAGCCTAGAAAATAAATATAAACGCAGGGCATTTCGCCGAAATGAAATGGGGGGGGGAGGGTGCCAACGTTAGTTGCCCATTGTTAAATAATTATAATATTCTACTAGATGAGCGCGGTAGATAAAATACACTTCGTGGTTACAATAGTTTGGACCGAGTCACTGAGGAAGGTCTAAGATCAAGGTGGCCCCAATAATACAGCGGGTGGTGACTTACCGGACATTGGTTGTGAGTGAGGATAATATTCGATAGGGCGGGCGACTCTGACCCAATATAAAACAGGCTATAGTCCGTAATCGAAGTACCCGGTAAGAGAGTATAGCTCCGACCACGCTGGGTGGTTGTCCCTTTTTCACCTTCGCTTCGCACTGGCTTCGTTTTGCAGCAAGGGGTTTCTTCCGCTGGAACTGGTGACGACTCCCGCAATGATTGGGTTGGTGGAGCTGGTTCACCATCCACGGCGGACTCATGAGACTCCCCGTATTGCTGACAGCTGTTACCAGCAGGACCGGACCCACAACAGGGCGTGCTACTCAGGTTCGTGGGTGGGGCGGTTTGAATATCCAGGAATTCAGTAGGTATTTCCGATAATACCAGCTTGGAATATCCATACTGCTCCGTTAGCTTGGCCAGGAATTGATCTGGGATTAGGAGGATGTCAGTAAGGGAGGTGGGAAGATAACCCTCGGGGTATAGTTAGAGGGGGTGCGTATAGAGGGTAGGGCAGGGATACTGCAATATCTAATCCTACTAAAGATTGACCAATTGGGTCGTATGGACAACATCTACCATCTAGCCTCTTAGGGATGCTATCGTTTCGGGCATACCTTTGCAGTGGTGATAAGCTACGTCGTAGAGAATCAGGACCGGCCGGTCAGAGGCTGGGTCAAAAAACTGGCGGAACTTTTCCGCTAGTTGGTTCATACCCACTGAGGGTTTGCCAAAAACGTAGAGTACGGGAATACGGGATGGCCTATAGAGACGAAATGGTTAGCAATGGGTAAATCATATAGAGAAAATCACCCGAAAATACAGAGCTGGTTAGGTTAATTAAATGTCGAATAAAATCTCATCGTCCGTTGCGCAACTGGGGCTGCGAAGTACACATGATGAGCACTATGGCCGCACTCACGCATCTCCGTATATGACAGTAGGCATTTGGAGGGACTATAACAAATCATTCATTTAGAGACAAACTAAACTAGCAACAACTACGCTATAGAATCGAGCATACTATTCGGATGTTTAACTTACGCGCTAAGACAGGAATGGCCATAGTGAACAATCAAATCGGCGCCGACATGCTCAGCCGCAATTTCGTCGATACAGCAACTATTGTCCGGGAAAACAGAGTAATTACAAATAAAAGCGCATCAATAATAACCATGAGGGGGAAAAGTTAGTTAAGACATGCCTATATCTAACGCCCGAGCTACATTGGCTGAGATGCTATAGCGATTAAGGGGCCTGTGCGAAGCAATATTGGTTAGTGGTATTTGATTGAAAATAGAAGAGTATCGTATTCTTACCTGCCATAAGACGTATCGGCCAGAATAAAGATTTCGGCATCGGTATGTTTGGCTAGTTCGGCGTAAATAAAAGTTGAGTCGCTCAGCATCAGATCGGGGAATTGCAAAGCCACCTACGAGAGTCGAAGATTAAACGAGAAGGAAACAATAAGAATGATCAAAGTCGAGACATACGATATTGCCCCTAGATTAGTATTACAGTGGTAATTAGCCCTAGTTATCGCATCGATGGGATTGTAAAAGTATAGGATTGCTATAGTTTCCCCGGCAGTATCTTCTTTTCATATATATTTATTCCAGTATATAGTGCAGCAATTCCTATGCGATTTTGCTGTTGTACTCTTACCCGCTGGTAGTTGTGGCACCGGATCGCCGCAATGGTTCGGTCGAGTTCGTAGAAATCGTAGTACTGGGCGTGCGAATCGGCTAGTTTACGAGCGGGCTCGGTGACTTGGCGCTCGATGGCGTCAACCCCGCTGCTTTCCATGGGGGCTGCTGTGGTCGGTTCGCTGGCCATTAGTAACTAGTGGAAGAGGTGGTGGTGGCTGTTGGAATTGTAGTAGGTTGTAGGGTTCGCGAATGAACGGCCAATGGGAAGAGGGGTAGTGGATATATAGCAAATGAGAGCTTCTATCTTAATATGGCACGGGTAACACTTTCAGTGATAATAAGTTTAAAGCGTAATGACCAAGGTTGACTGGAATGGACGGTGCTTTGGTACCCAGTTCTCGGGGGAATTAGGTCAATATGGCGCTGATTCCTCAAATACCGCCAGCAGCCTAGCAAAAAAAAACTTAATTATGGCTAAGTGACTTCAGTTGTAGTAATTCCAAATCTGAGAAATAAATTGTACCACCACGGGGAATATAATATACGCCAAGTCAATTTTGGTGAGAGTTAGAGGCAAGGGTGTTCTCCAAATGGCTGGAGGGCGACCATTTGGGAGGAGCAGTTATGCGCTTGAGCCCCGTTGTATAAGCGGAGCCCTCTCCAAACCCCTGTTCCTTCTACCCTAGTGTACTCTGGTGAGACGCTCTACGTGGCAGTACCACCGCCTGAGAGCGATAAGACCCGATGCCTCCTGCCTCGACAGGGTATGGGCCCAGCTCACTACTTCCATGGTTTTCAAGGCCCTTTCTCCAGTTTACTTACCTCCCCCTCTGTTCACTTCTCCTTCTTTGTACCTCTATATTTAGTGAATGACCCCGGTCTATAATACCCCCATTCATTCAGCCTTACAACGAGCCCAACAAAGCATTCGCCCGACCCTACTATCCCCCACTATGGTCCAACTAGGCATCAGTCCAACCATGGCCGCGGTTATCGCCCAAGCCTACGACCAGCTTGAGCTCAACTCTAAATTACGGAACCAGCTTGAGCCGTATCGCCCCAACCCTACTGGGACGTCCGAAGCCGATTCAACTCCACAGGCTATTTCCTTCGACCTACTGCGTGAGGCTCTGGTCGTGGTTAATGCCGAGCTGCCTCCGCCAGAACGTAAGTGTCCATGCATCGGGCGTTCTGCTCTGCTCGGTATTGGCTGTACTAATTTGCCCAATGACTCGGCTCCGCTTTTTGTACAGCCCATGTAGCTTCGTATACAACTACCCGTTTATCTATACCTTCGGAGGTGGAAGTCAGCCTATATATCTCCATATTCATCTTCAAAAACACGCGTACCGCATTTAATTTTATTTTTGCTAGTTATTTCCATTATTCACGCATCGTATGTTTATTCTTCTAAACACAGGCCGGCGGCTGGTGAATGTTCTGCGGGGCACCTCAGTATACATTGCTCCCAAAGCCACGCCTAAGCGGGTAAGCGATATACATATATGTATTTATATCGGTTGAAAGTAGTGGCAATGCTAGACCTTTTTAACCATGTAAGGGGCCTACATCTATACAGGTCTTATGCATCGGACAGATGTCCGGGGGCGATGACCCCCTCCTGAAAACCACACCAGCCCTCTCATATATATCTACATTTCCTGCTTTACACAACCCCCACTCCTCCTACCCCGCTACTACTAGAGCCCCGAATTTGTGGCCCACCTAGAAAGTATCCGGGCCGAGATTGCCCAAAAAGACTACCTTCGTATGGTCAACGGTGTCTCCATCAATGAAAAGAATCGGGTTGGTTCAAGCGTAGCCCAGGAATTAAAAACCGTCAACCAAAATCTGATGGTGATTTTTAATATCTTATTTTCAATGGTGGCTGTCTACGCCTGCATTTACTATACGGCGCGGACAATGACGGACGACATGGGATTGGTACGTTGTTGTTGGACTTGGGATTCATGCCGAGCTGAAAACCCCGACTGAATAATATGTATTGCCAAACGAATGGGTGCCCTTAGAATATGGGATATATTGTATCGCTTGATTATCAGTTACCGAGAGTCTTTTGACAATATTTTATATTATATTGATAGCTATACGTTGGAGGCAAATATTTGATTTTTTTTTACTAAGTGTATTCTGTAACCTAGGGAATATCTAATCAATTTTATTACTATTCTTATTGCTATCGTGTTTGATGAAACTAGAGGGTCCTGTTTGGACTGTCGTTCAGTTTCCTAGTTGGGGCTGCCGAGGCATGGCTGTACACCAGCAAAATGCATTCGGTGGAACTGGCCGATCAAAAACGAGGTAAACACGAGCTATTCAATTAACGCAACTTTCTCGAACCCCAATCGCCATGAGGTCAACCTATTTTTTTTGTATACTTTATGTGAGATATATATATATATTTCTTTCGGATTCCGGCGGCGGGGGTTTTTTTTAAAAAATTATGGTTATTAAAGAAATATGTCTTGCCGTCTAGATATAAGATGTTTTTGACTTGGGTTGGTCCATTCTATAGTCCAATTATTTACTCCATAAGTGAAGGAACCACTACTTCCCCTCGGCCTGAATATAGTTAAAATCCGAATTCAATTAATGGGAAACTACAGGTGAGTTTAACTATCCAAATAGGTTGCATAGATGGGTAAGAGAGTGATGCTGGCACAAGTCATGGCGAATAACCTCGCCTTTCTTCCCTTATCACGACCATGTATTCAAATAGCAGGCCCCGGTAGTACCAAACTAATTCACTGGCCTGAATGGTTTTGCCGGCCATTATCCAATACCCGATTTTATATCTGAGAAAACTTGCTGCATCGATTGGTATCTGTGCACAAACCGATGACAATGCCACTGAATATGGCTGGCAGAAGTAAATACGTGCTGGAGTTGGTTGTCTATATTGTAGCCACTTAAAAAAGGCTAATTTTACCTGTTTAAATTCAAACAAAACTAACATTACTAATATAGGAGTAACAGAAAATCTGGTGATATTACATTAGTTGACTGGCGCTTTGGCGTGGTCTAGAGGCGTTATTCCCGGTAGGTATATATAGGCATATGCCATCGATTTATATGTTTCTGAACCATGTATAAGTGGAGCTTCCTCCCCAATTAGATAGAACTTTGAACTGGGGGGAATTAGCAAAATAAATAAAGTATCCTCCCTATTCTGAGGATCCTTGCCATCGTGTTCTATAGAGAAACGTCAAGGGAATGGGTGTGGCAGGCTATACTCCTCACCAGGAATAACACGTGTAGACCACATTCAAATACTGGTCAACAAATATAATATAATAGATTCATAGGATGAGGAAGTTGGGTTGGAATGTGTGATCAAGAAACAATAGTGTTGTGAATAAATCGGGTTAAACAAATAAGGCATGCGATAGATAGAAAATGGGACGCCAATTTGCTGCATATGGCAGAAGTTCATCCAGGCTGTATAACGAATAATCCATTTGATGAGGTAAATATTACTGGTCAAAAGTTATTCTCCCACATATTATCCCATTCACATATTGTGTAAAATCTTATACAGTTGGGTTGAAGTTCACCCATATGTATTTCAAAAGGAAGACTTCGCCACCTAAAGTGCGTCAGGGAAACGGATAGACCAGGTGGAGTATGGGCCAGTCCGTCCCCGAATAGTTCCGACCAGGTAAATCTAATCTGCGGTAGCGGGGCTTAGCCAAGTCATGATACCAGCGCAAGCGCTGAAAACCCCGTGATCATTTCCAAAACGCAGGGACGGTAAATTATTTTTTTGTACCATAAGACTGACGTCGCTGGCGGATGGTTATAATATCACTCCGTGGTGAGGACAGGCCTGGTGTTCGCTGCCAACTGGCCATATACAGATGGCCATATCGGCATTTTCGGCATATTTTCTACTGCATGCATAAATTATAACGAACGGCCGCCGAAGAAAATATATGTATTTGTGACCTGTTATCGTATATGTATAATAATGCATTCGGCTTAGAAATCAAAATCCATTTCCATATTTCTATCATCTTAACAAAAAAATAGGAATCAGCCCAAAGACATGTGTAACATGAACAAGTCTTGTCACAATGATGCAGCAAAATAACAAGTCGAGTGCCGGTATTTTGTCTATCAAGGAGGCATATAATACAATCAAAATACTGGGGTTAGATAGTCTTGATACACCCTAACAGGTTGTAATATATAAATAAACATATGGCTACCTTCTAAACCCGTGTCATAATAAAAGGTTGGCGGAATTATTACCAGTGTATGTAATATACTAGAAATAGCACAAGGGGGTCGGTGCTGATCGAAAACTATCGAATACCAGATATTTCACAAAATAATAACACAGTACCTAATTTAAAATTAACAAATATTCGAATACATGAATGGGCCGCTCGATATAGGCAAAGTGATTCAATGGCGTGAGTTTGAAACGGATGATTGATACCTGGATGCTAGTTAAACGAGAACTCAATTTGAATACAGTCAGCATAGGCAACCGCTTAGGACGGGTATATTTGATATGTGGCCGTCATGTGTGCGACAACTGAACCAAGTACCTCGTCATTTTAAAAAAGAGAAGTTCGCTGAATCAGCTCGGGAATAATATTTCCGTCATAGAAATAACTTGAATTGCTCGCATACTGTCCCTTGATTGTAATCGACAGTTCTATTCCGGGTGGGGAAAAATATAATGAGATGGTCATTCGAAAAGACCACACCTGATTCTCACAAACTAAATAGACTGGCCGAAAACCGGTTTTTAAATCACGCTTAACCTAAAAACCGGTTTTATACATTCAATAACGGCATCCCATGTAAAATAACAGAGGAACCACTATCAGTTAGTGGATCTACCAAAACATTTTTACCTTTATAGCCCAGGTCTAAACCAACATGTTCGGTATAAAAACCTTCTAAATAGCCTGTCAGTGGGATACAGTGCTTCATAATTATCGAACCCATTATCCTTTGACAAATTCTTACCAGTAATACCCGTTCGTATTCAACCCAACTTAGTTCCGGGATTTTTGATCCACCGATATACAACAGTTCGTATCGCCAAGTATGTCTCAGTATTCCACCATCCCCACTAGTAGCGTGACCCAAATTTTCTCCGTACCTGCCGTGTTCCATCCAAAGGTGAAGTTACCTTTAGGCCGGCCCAACCGAGACCTACACGACATTGATACCTACCAGCACCAACTTTTATCGGAACCCATCCACCCTTGTCTGGAACTTAACTCCAACAAAGTGGCTAGGGTCAGTCTAGCCATTTTGCTAAGTCGGTATTACAGCCAATCGGAGGTGGCGTTTGGCTACACCACTGGACCCCTCAGTGATACTTACTCCGCTGATGCCCCGTTAGTCTGGGCGTTATTTAATGTAGTCCCTGAGGCCGAGGTTGCGTCGCTGGTTCGCTTCTGCAACGACATAAGTGTTGGCCATTCCGATGGCATTGCTGAATCACCCCCGCCTCCTGAGGTGATCCTGCATTGTAATCTGTCCGCTGCATCCAACCTGTCCACCAATAGCACCCCAGCCGGTTCTATCCATTTTACCGACATCATGTCTGAGGGCATTCTATCCACACTCTTGATTACGGCGGGAGTCGGGTTGCTGGTTGAGTTAAGTATTCCGAATGGTTCTGCAATGCTGAGTATCACCTATTCCCGAAATGTCTATCCGGGCATCTGCTGTAGAGGTGTTTGTTAGTCAATTTGGCACAGTTATTGGTGCGGTAGTTGAGGCCTGGACCATGAAAGATCCTAATCGACCACCGACATTAGTCCGAGACATCCCCTGGGTCAGTGAACAAGAACGAATCCGCCTGATAACATTCTCCCGCATGAATGCCCCAATCCAGTGCGTGAACCAACCCGTGCACCATATCTTCAGTAACCGGGCTCAATTAGTGCCCCATAATATCGCCGTCACTCATGACCCTGATGAGTGGACCTACCGCCAGCTGGACAATTGCAGTTCCGAGCTTGCTCGTGTTCTCGCTACTCAGCACGGTGCCCAGCCTGAGACTCGGTTTGCCCTACTAATTTCCAAGTCCTTCACTTACATTGTTGCTCTACTGGCGGTACTCAAGTCCGGCGCCGCATTCGTGCCAATCGACCCGGAATACCCAGTTGAACGAATCAATTATATCCTGGAAGATAGTGGAGCGTCATTGGTGCTTGTTGCTGAATCAACCCTTGGTAAAATACCTCGCCAGTCGAATATTCCCGTGTTGATGGCGGACCCTTTCACTCTATCATCGCCGGACTCGGATCCATCAGATTTCCAACCACACTCATCAGCCCAGCACGATCTCGCCTATATTATTTACACCTCCGGCACCACCGGCCGTCCCAAGGGAGTACTGATTGAGCACCAAAGCGTAACCAACCTTATCACCAATCCTACTTTAATAGATGCATACCAAAATAGTCGTCGATCACTATTGATGATGTCTGTCGCTTTTGATGCCCTTGTATTTGAGATCTTACATGGACTTTGTACAAGAGGTACTGTTGTAGTCCCCGGTATTAATACGCTAGAGGATTTACATAATGCCGATACAGTTGGCATCATCCCATCCTTCCTGTCTCGGCTTAACTCCACTGATTATCTAAATCTGAAGACAGTTGCTCTTGCTGGGGAATCCTTCTCAGCCGAACTATGTACGCAATGGGCAAGGCACTGTACCCTAATCAATGGATATGGGCCAACCGAGGCAGCAGTAGTAAGTAACATAGCTGTCATTGGCCCCGATGACGAAATCTCAATTGGCCGGCCTCTTCAAAATGTGACCAACTCAGTGGTGGATGACCAGCTTCAATTGGTGCCGGTGGGTGTTCCTGGTGAGTTGCTTATTGGGGGGATTGGTCTTGCCCGCGGTTACCAAAACCTACCCGAACTAACGCGAGCTAAATTCATCGATAATCCCCATGGCCCCGGTCAAGTCTACCGGACTGGTGACCGTGTTCGGTGGCTCCCCGAGGGCACAATCGAATTCCTGGGCCGTATTGACAACCAAGTTAAACTACGTGGGTTTCGCATTGAGCTCGAGGAAATTGAGCAGGTGGCAGGGTGCTTCACCGGATTGAGTAATTGTGCAGCCAAAATAATCCAGAATACCTTGGTTCTGTATACCAGCCCTACTTCTTTAGATCAGGAATCTCTTAAGAACTTCTTATCCAGCCGCCTGTCTAAGCAAATGGTCCCTCAAATAATTGTCCCAGTGACTGAATTTAAGTTAACTGCTAATGGCAAGTTAGACCGCGATTCTCTCCCGCCAATCGACCATCTTTTAAAGCAACACTCCACGACAGATTTTGAGGAACATCCATTATCAGGTATTGAGAGTAGCCTTCGACAGGTCTGGGCCCAAGTCTTACAGAAGGACCCAAGTCAAATAACAGCTACAGACCATTTCTTTAAAATCGGTGGTGATTCAATCTCGGCTATTCTACTTGTGTCCAAGTTCCAACAGCTGGGATACCAATTTATGGTCCCCTTGGTCTATCAGTACCCCAAACTAGAACAACAGGCCCAGTACCTTCAATATGAAACTAGCACAATAGCTGATATGGGCTTAGCCTACCAGGTCCAAGCCAAAGGAGATGTACCCCTCACACCCATTCAGCATTGGTTTTCCAAACTTCCATTTAAAAATCCTAGCCATTTTAACCAATCCTTTTCTTTCAAGGTTGACCTCCATTTCCCACTATCCCATCCTACTCTTACTGATGCTCTTGTTTCCTTACTTAACCATCATGATATTCTGCGAGCAAGATTCCAACTCGGTGATAATGGGCAGAGTTGGATTCAGTTGATCCCTATGGAGGTGGCCACAAACACCGATTTTCTGGTATTGGAGAAGACTGTGGACCCTGATGACTATTCAGCCTTTATTCTAGAAGTCCAATCGAGTCTCAATCTAATTACTGGCCCAGTAGTTGCTGCAGCACTTATCCACAACCCAGCTGACCTACTCAGTACCCAATTCTTCTTCACTATTCACCATATTCTGGTGGACTTAGTTTCCTGGAGGATACTCATTGAGGATTTAAATTCACTATTGCTTAGCAAACCCCTTCCACCAAAGACAAT
>JANBQC010000040.1:0-83238 GCA_027576995.1 Dimargaris cristalligena
ATAAACTCTATATACGCTCACCCCCTAGTACTGACCAGTAAGTGTGCATCTAGTGCACGGACCTCGCCTACGTCCTACGCTTGCTTTATTCGGTTAGTCTTGTCACCCCCCCCTAACACTAGTAGCCCGCTTGGCCGTGTCCAACGCCCCGCCTACTGTTAGAAGCCTACCCCCGAGACTCTTGACGGACTAAGAGTGGTTAACTCGGGCGACATACCATATACACAGTATCGCTATGAATCGGTGCAGGAGAGCTAACTTGCTGCTTGTATATTAAAAGGCAAATCGGTAATAAACACTGGGAAGAAGGGGACAGTCAGTGACGATCTGGTACTCGTTTCCCATTAAATGAATGTCTCTACATAGGGGTGTATAAGCCATAAACGTACAGGATTGTAAATGTGGTGATCAGTGCTGGGCATCCTAGTAAAGCTCGAGTTAATAGTTGATCTTAGATGTATAGGGCCACACTCTTAATGGTTTAATGTAAAAAGGTGCTCGATATAGGCTATTCCTCGGATTTCATTGAATGGAGTGGTCGACCATTCATTATGTAAATGGGCAAATTTTTGTATAGTCATATTTAACCCACCTATGCCCCTCCCCTTTATGCAGAGAGTATACTATCCTTCATAATATTTCTCAATCCCATATCAACGCTCCTCCACTCGTCGAATCTTGCATGGCATACACTTTAACTTGGTAAATAACAAACATTTCAAATATACTATCAAACAACTCGACAAGGAGGCATTCATTAGCAAAAATGAGATTAGTCTACGCGTATGTCATGGCCCTTTGGTTAGGGGTTACCGGTCTGGCTCATCTGATGCCATTATCAGCGAGCAATGGTGCACTCAGACCACGGAATGAATTATCCAAATGCGTATCCAGGCTCCCTGGGACTTCTCCAGTGTCTCCAACCCACCAACTTCCGAGACTTGCCACCCCCCACTCCCACAAGTCCAGCATCTATCACCAGCAACGACCCGTGATGCTCCCACAAAGCCAACTCAAGAAATCTTTGTCATATGGAGAATATTTATATATTACAATGATCGGATGGGACTCAGACATGGACAACTAAATATAATCAAACACAAACAAGGTTTCCGATGACTCGAAATATACACCTCGTTAGCGACTGGGTCGACCTCTTGAATATTAACTACCCCTATCTACCTTATAATAGGGCATAATGTAGCCTCTTCATTTTGTGGAATACTATTTTCCAAAAGGTATACTTTAAATTGATAGATCTAAAATGTAATAAACCACTGAATACCCCTTTCGCTATATTATTAAAATTTTTCTCGGATTGTCTCTTGCCATCACTGGCTGGGTTAAGTATCCCAATAACGTTGTTCGGGATTTGAGATATATTTGCTCAAACATCTTGATGCTTTTTCGGCTACCATTTGGCCGTAGAGTTGCGATTTTGTTTCTTAGTTATAGCAGGGTGCATGCTTGGTACTCCTTAAGACTGCCACTTGTGTCGAATCAAATGTCCCGACGGTTTGATTACTTAGCTACACTATGCCCACACATTTTAACTATTCAAAATACCCCTTATCGATTACACCGTTTAATAAAAGGCACTACTTAGAGTTACCTTCCGTCCTCTAGCTGCATTATTCCCTTCAATACAGTTTTATTGACACTTCATTAATGTTCCCAATATATTTTACTAAATGAAAAAGTAGTGCGAACAATATGTCCAGCGATGCAAGTGTGCCTGTTGGGAAAATGTGACGATAGGCAGGGAGAGAAAATGCATTTACGTGATTTATCAGTGGTAGTTCGTTGCAAAGTACACCCAAACTTTTTTAATTCCCATCCAGTCACAGGGGTGTCATTGACAAGGCGACCCAAGCGGCCACCCCTGAACAAGTCAAATGCCAAATGTATTTAGCAATTGAAAATCAGACTGGAGATCTAAAGGGAGATTTGGAGATCAGAATTCAAAGCAGTGTCCTTCCTGTTCTACATTTTAGAAATATGGGACATTTCAATTGACAGTAGGGCATGATTATTGGTGTTCATGATAAAACAATAGAAAAGTGTTTATTTGGGTGAGCATGTTTTTCAACCATCTGATTGACCCTGTTAAACATCGCTTTGAGAGAGGGGCCTTCTCCAGGTGCAGCAGTGAGACATACTTAAAACAGTACTCTCAAAGGTGGTATTAGTTTTTTGTTGCCCATACCTACCTCTTAGTGAACATCAGGACAGACACTGCATATATGGGTGAAATTCAAACCAGCTGTATAAAGTTTTACATAATACATGTATGTGTGGTGCTGTGGGAATCAACAGTGATGGCACACATGGATGATCTGGCCAATAGTGAATGAAATGGTTGTCTGGTTCCCGATTTGTGTCAATAATGAGCTAATGATGATAAGTTAATCAAAGTCAGTGTTGTGAAATCATGCACTCATTTATTATAATATATGTTTTAATATTTTGTTTTATTCAAATAAGTTATTACATTTTCAGTTAATGGATGTTGCAACTGATCTTAAGATGAAAGGAATCATCCTTTTTCAAAGGAAAAGTTTCTCAGAGTATCAGCCCTCCTAACCTGACTTAATCCAAACCTAACAATCACCTATCCCATTTTGGCCTTATAGCACCATATTAACCCTCCCATAGTCACCCCTGGTACTATGGGGTCATCCTTTATTATGAAACCCTGCTTATTTAACCCCAATGCTTTGCACACCAAATACTCAGCTTGCTGATCCAAGGCTCTTCCAGTTCCCATGAGAGTCTTCCCAATGGGAAGCCATCTGGTTGGATCCTTTACTTATCCACACCTTAGTCTTAGTTATATTTCCCTTGGGACCTCCCTCTGGAGCTGTCCCTGCATATATATAACCAGGCCCACTGGGACTGGTTCAATTCCTTAGCTTATTCATATCCCCCAGTTTACCTCAATAAACTCTATATGCTCATTCCCCCTTATGCTAACTAGTAAGTATGCCCACTGCACATCCCTGGCATTAACCTGCATCTGTCCTTTATTGGTTAGTACTATACCTCCCATCCTAATACTAGTAGCCGCTTGGCTGGGTCTGAGCCCTGCCTACTGTTAGAAGCCTATCCTTGGGACTCTTGATAGACTAAGAGTAGTTAACCTGGGTGACAGGTCAAATTTAAAATAATATTCAATTTACCAATAAATTTAGGGCATTTTTAGTTCATCCTATATCTTTTGTGTTGCACCATGTAAGGTTGCTCCAGGGCCATTACCAGTGAATATTGATTGGGATAAGTATCAGAAACTTGACACAGTGGATTGGAAACATACCAGCACATCAAACTATATGCTCCTTTGACCACCACTGAACCTTAACCTTCAAATATGAAGTTGGTAAATATGACTAAACCTGCACTTGTGGGGTACCCTATTGAGGAAGTAAGCATTGTAGCTGTAATTTTCGACCCCCCCCTACCATCCCATTAGACTCTCCGGCAATACTAGTCATAAGGACATATCAAAATGACCCTTCCTGGTCAAATGAATTAAAAGATAGGGACGTGGGCTGCCTTCATATACATGACGAGAATATAGGCTAGCATTCCCAAATATGATTGAGATTTAACATGTCTGGGACAAGGAACGATGGACACGGGGTCGGTCCACATATGGCAAATCATGACAGGGGTCTTCTCGCATATAATTATCAAAATTGGGTAGGACAGAATGGTTGAGATTCTGGCATTCTCTAGAAAATATTATTCTCAAGCGATCATGATAATAACCAGTGGCATTGTGGGGCGTTTTTTAGAGGCGGAGACCCACCCAAATTGTTTATGCCCTAATACCACCCTAGAATGAAATACTGATTTTAATTTATTAGTACTAGAGTACAAGTATAGCAGGGCTGAACTGCACCCGTAGAGCCGGGGGAATAGTCAAACGGGACAGTTTTAAAAGAAGGGGGAAGGTGTGTGTATGTCTAGATGTGGGTGTATTATCCTGAGAAATAGTAGCGAAAATGAGCGTCGGGAGACATGCCCTTCCGCAGTGCTTGGGCGGTATCATAATTGACCTTGATGCAGTTATAAAGGCTAAGGTGTTCGAGCTGGCGCAAAAAGGCAGGCTGGGTGACGACCAATTGCATTCCCCCACTGGAAATACTGGAACAGCCGTCCAAAATTAACGTGCGGATATTTTTCGCGTAGCGTAGGAGGCGACTCAGGAACAGGTCGGTGACGGCGCATTTGGATACATTGAGGTAGACCAAAGCGGTACACCGTTTGATAATGTGACTTAATCCCACATCGGTGCATTGAAAACAGCCGGCGACGTTCAGATGAGTGAGCCGAGGGGCCTGGATGGAAAATGTTCGGAGGAAGGCATCGGACAGGTGGTGCACGTGGGCTAAATCACAGATGCGCCAACCACTATTGAGACCCACCAGGGCCCGGACTTGTGACTCGGTCATTTCGACCAGGTGGGCCAGGTACAGCCGTTCCAGTTGCGGACACCGCTCCCCGACCTGAACTAACGCCAGTTCGATGGCCTCAGCCGGCCCGGTGAACCGGCAATGACTGATATTAAGGCACTGGAGGCCAGTACAGAGGGCGAGATTGCGCAGCATCGGGACGGATACTTCACCCGTCGAAGTCCAGTCGATCTCCCGGAGGGTGGTGGCGTAATGATGGCATAATGTGTTCCAAATCCCCGGACTGGCGCAGGCCTGGTTTTGGCGGCAAATGAAGTGAGCCAGGGGCGGTAATGTCCGCTCGGGGGGCGAGACCAACGCCACGGAAGATGACGACGACAAGGAGGAGGAGGGGGAGCCCGATCCTATTAGGCGCGGGAGGGTGTATGAGGTTGCGGAAGTGTTGGTAGAGCCGGTGGGTGTGCGCAGCCGAACTCCTTCGAGCATATACCGGGAGAGTTGCGTGCAATGCGATACATTTAGGGACCGGAGGTGCGTACACATGGATAATATTTCGGCCACGACCCGATCGGAGAGCGAACACCCGGCCAAATTTAGTCGGGTCAACGTGCCAGCCACCCCCCGTATAGTTCGCACAAGTCGGTCCCCGTCGATACGCCGGGCTCCCACTAAGGCCAAGTGGCGTAACTGGGGCCGTGGACACCGGGCGAGTGTATCCAAACACTGAAGGGTGAGCCGGTCGGCCTGGCCCACCACCAAACTACGTAACCGGGGACCGCTCAACTGGAGGGCCCGCTGGACCGCTTTGGCAGTGGGACTGGGTCCAGCACTGCCGTTGCTGTTCGTGGACCCGGAGGGGTACTGTAGTTCACGCCAGAGGTAGGGAATAAATGGGAGCTGGGAGTACCATAAACGGCTGACCCGGAGACACCGAGTTAGGTCGGGGAAGGAGAGGTATTCGAAGATGTGAATGAGGACGTCGGTCGGGAGAACGTGGAGGGGATCGCTGGGGACTAGCTCGGGAAAGGCAACCGTGGCCAGGGCCATGGCAAATAGAAGTGGGGAGGCGGGGTGGAAAGAGGGGAAAAGGCGCGGAACTCTGTGATTAGAGGCCGGCGGGTTAAGTAAGTTGGGCGGGAGGAGGGGTGGGTATTACAATAGGTAGAGGAGCAAAGGCGAATGTGAGAGGGTTAAGAAGAGGGAGTGGAGAGGCCAATCCGTCCGAGCCAGAAGGGAGCGGAAAGGGTGGAATTATAAGGAGCGATGGGCGGGAGGGAAACAAGTCCAATGGAATCCCCCAATGTGTCCAAAAGGGCGCTTAATATATTGACAAATAAACAATAATGATACGCTCCAATTGGGGATTCATTATAAACTGGTACTATTATTCCTCGATTTATCCAAGCCACCTAGGACACTATCTCCTTGCGGCCCGGTTCAACTGGGGTGAGGCTTGGCTTGTTACTTTTGTCGTTATAACTTTGGCATGAGTGGTTCCCGCTCGCTTGTATATCCCAAATTCTCTTTCTTGGGTTTTGGGCCCGTCGGGTCTCAAATATATTCGCCATGATCCCCCCCTCGTTAACGTTTTATTCCGAACTCTGTACAGCTGGACTGAACTTATACCATTATATTGTGTCAAACGCCATGAATTTATAATGATTGTGCGTTTATCCCTATGGGAGTAATTCAACAAGGCTGTATAACGCAAAATCCATTTGATGAGGCAAGTACTGCTGGTTGAAAATAAACATCCCACCAATTTTCCCATACATATATCGGTTAAACCCTTATACAACTGAGCTGAACTTTACCCATTTGATAAGGCAAATACTACTGGTTGAAAATAAACATCCCACCGATTTCCCTATACGCATAACAGTTAAAACCCTATACAACCGAGCTGAACTTCACCCATATATATTTCCGTTGACATTTTCCATTATATTATTGCTTTTTATTCGTTCATCTCGAACTTCCAAAAGGAAAATACAAAAACCAGCCAATTCATTAATACTTGAAATGTCCTATCCATTTTTAACATGCCTCTGTGATATCGCATTGGTCATGTGGGGCAGCCGGTACAATCGCGTTGGACAGATATTATAACCCATTCATTAAATAAAACCGCGTTTCCTAAACTTAGCTACACAACGAAGAAAAGATACAATCATCGGGTGGGATTTATTTTCCTTCAATCGAAACAATCGGGAAAACGGGAGTACTATTGGCGAAGAGACCGAATGACCGGATTTCGGTCTTGTCAATTTTGAGGCTGGCCATGAGTTGGCTCCAGAGGACACAGGCGTTCGCGGCGGTCTGTTCCTGGGACATGTGGGAGTTACCCACGACGGCCATGTAGGAGGTAGCGTCGGCATGCTTGACCCGGCAGTTCTTGATCAGCTCCTCCAGCTTATTGGCAAAGGTAGCGGGCGAGAGGCCCATGGTCATGGGGTAACCGTGGCGCTCCACGTATTTAGATCCGAACAAGGGCAGGACCATTTCGTCGGCCTTGTGACCGGTGACAATTAACGAATGCTGCTGGAGGAAAAGGTGACGGGCTTCGGGGGTTTGGAACCGCTTCTTGAGTTCGCCGATCTTATAGAAACTGGCTTGAGCGGCATAGGTTTCGCTGAAATCGTCATAGGCTTTCCAATCGTCCTTGACCAGAACGGCCACGCGACCACCAACCGGGTAGACGGAGTGGGGGAGCGCGGCGTTTAGGAACTTGGTGGCTTTGGTGACGGGAACGGGTGTGCACACGACCAGGCGGGCCAGAATGAACCGGTGCTCGGCACTCAGGGACTTCTTATTGGCGTCCCCAGAAGCGGACTCCGGTTCCATGGCGAGTAGCACGGCGGCCGTGGCCTTACCGGCAACCTCGGTGAATTTTTCCGAGACGGGAATGGGAGTGGGAGCAGCAGCCATGGTGGAATTTAATATGTGGGTTTAGAAAGATCGAAATGCAGCACCGGACTACTAGGCGCGAAGGTATAAAAAAATAAGCGAGTGGGAAAAGGGGACTATGTCAGGTTTGAAAAAAATAATAAGGGATAGAGCCGATTGACTACTTACAAGTACCACAAAAATCCGTCCAAGTAAACCAACGAGCCCTTTTCTGCATAATAAGATTATTCGATCACTTGGCTGAGGGAGGGAGAACACATTCTTTTTTTCTTTTTTTTTTCAGTGGGCTTTTTCCAGGCTGAGTATAATTTTTTCGACAAGCCTTGAATGTCACACCTTATTTGCACAGCCTGGCTCGGCTGATAATGACGCTGATTGGTCTGTTTTTCTTGGCCGTGGTTTTTTACCTGCCGGATTACAATCTCAGTGTAAGGGATTTGGGTATACCAGCTAGCTATACCACAAGCGCTAAAATAGTAACGATTAAAGGGGAGAATTATCGGGGGCTTAACAAGTGCAAAAGGACTCGTCTGCTAGAGACCTGGGGTCTGAAATTAGCACTAACAACAAGGACCATAAAAACACGCCAGTACCCTCTCCCCCCCACCAAACAAGCCCCCCTAAAACTTAGGGAAAGCGCATAGGCCCCAAGTGTCCCGGCAGGCTTTGTATCCCCACCGCCCCCCAAAAATTGCTGAATAGGGCATGGGCGTGACCCTCTTTGTTAGCATTGGAATGAGGGGAATTGGGTGAGGTCTACTGTTATTTATTTCTTAGTCACAAGGCCGGATAGGACCTTTTTAACCATACGAAACAAATGGACCATGGTTCACTGTCATGCAGTTCTCTCTTCCGTTTAACCCATTTAACTTACTCTAGGTTTTCTCTTTTGAAGTCTCACTGGTGTATAAAGGATACCTATCCAACTTATCTTACTATTACATTCATTGGCCATGACCGGGTCCAGCGCCGGTTCCATTACTGCCCCCGTGTCGGACCTGCCGTTTCGCGAAGTCTGTCCCTACACGCTCAAAGCCCGATGTGTAACGCAGCGGGGGCCGACTGAAGTGTGTAACCGCTTGCACTTCCGGGTCATCCATCAGCCCTACACCGATCTGGCCTTGGGTGACTGTTCGTACCTTAACACTTGCCATCGCATGGACACTTGTCGGTATATTCATTACGAGCTGGACAGCGACCACAACGCCGAAAATGTTGGCAACGTAACCACTGAAAGTAACGAGGCCTGTCGTCCATTGAAGCCTTCTCTGGACGATACCACTGATGCCCTGGCTAGCCTATCCCTGGGTAATCAAGCCACCACTCCCACTACAGTGACCGACCAACCGGCAGATACCTCCACTTTGATACCACCACCACTATCGCATAACCCAGACACCACGCCGCCCCTCTACCCGCCGCAATGGCTGAACTGTGACGTCCGCACCCTTGATTTCCGGATACTCGGCAAATTCAGTGTCATCATGGCCGACCCCCCTTGGGATATTCGCATGACGCTGCCGTACGGCACCATGTCGGACGAGGAAATGAAAGCCATGCCCATTTGCCATCTGCAGGACGAGGGCCTCCTGTTCCTCTGGGTAACGGGTCGCGCCATGGAACTAGGCCGCGAATGCCTTACGGCGTGGGGCTACGAACGGGTCGACGAGATTGTGTGGATTAAAGTGAACCAGCTCCAACGGCTGATTCGGACGGGCCGGACGGGGCACTGGCTTAACCACAGTAAGGAACATTGCCTGGTGGGGGCCAAATGGGGAAAGAACCCCCCGACCACCAACACCGGCGACGGCGGTAGTGGCAGCGACGGGGAGGGCCGGAGGGAATGGCTTCGGCGGGGCATCGACTGCGATGTGATTGTTTCCGAAGTCCGCGAAACCAGTCGCAAACCGGACCAAATTTACGGAATGATCGATCGGCTTTCCCCGGGAACCCGCAAACTGGAACTGTTCGGTCGAAGCCACAATACCCGGCCGGGTTGGTTTACCCTGGGCAACCAGCTCAACGGAGTGCGCGTCTACGATCGGGATATCGTGGAACAGTTTAACCAGCGCTATCCCACTACACCTATTGCCCTGACACCCTTACCTTCGACCGAACCCGACGGCTAACGGGCGGTATTGTCAATAAACGCGGTTAAATGTAGGAGCAGCGATATAGACTAAAGAATATATTGATATGGAATCGAAGAATCCGCCAAAGCGGGACGGGTTGATGTTATGGCCACATTAAGTATTTTATATATGGCGCATAAATTGAAAGAACGTGGGTAAAGATATCAAAGATGATATCATGCGCATACATTGAAGTACACTGGTAACGAGTTGAACTGGTAAGCGAAATAATAGGAGAAACGCCCATTATATATTATATGCAGTGGGTTGGGGTATTTTGGCCTGTACCCATTTATCAATCTACGGGGCAGTTAGATGAAGGCCTAAATCTAGCCTGTATAGGGTTTTGAGTAGCAGCCACTCCTGTCTTTCCCCTCTTTATTTGTGGCCTTTGAGGGTTTTTGAGCCATTTATCCTTTATTATGTTCCCTGTGGATGGCAAAATATGACCAAAAGGTCACCTGTCTTAGATTCACTTTAAATAAAACTCTACTTCATCTGAGTAGCAGCCACCGTGATATTATTATTATCCTAGATGATTGATTATATCCTTCCTCCCTCCCACCCTATGTATGGCTCTAGCGTAGGGGGGCGGCTGTTCAGCACGTGATTTAAACTATTTCCAATCCGGCCCCACCTCTAGAAATCCTGGGGGATGATTGAAGGGGCGAGGTTGTTTCTCAACACCGGGCCAGCCAAACAGGTGCCGAGTCTGGGTGGGGCAGACCCAGTGTTAAATGTGTGACGGACAGTGAAGCGCGGAGTAAAGGAAGAGGATAGAAGGCTAGAGTCGGCGATTGATGGGCTGATTCAACGAATGGGAGGGATAGCCGGGCCAGTCCTCTTAATAGACTGAAGTGGTGATTGATGGGTGTGTGATTGATGATGGGTAGTTGTATGTCATAGTCGGCGTATTTTTGTATGATATTAATAATGTACTACTAACTAAGCCACGGTCCACATCCTAAACTAAATGGCCAAAATCCGAAGCCTGTATGATTTGGGTAGAAGTGATTTTGCTATTGCTATTGCGCAGGGGATATGGTTGTGTATGCCTGGGGCTACAGATATAATTAATGTTTAATTGCACGCCCAAGTTGTAGAATGGAGTAGTACCACCCCGCCCGTTCGCTGCTTCGGCGAATAAACAACCGAGAAAGAACGAGGAGATGTGAAGCACAGCCACACACACACACACGCACCTCTCCAACGCCTACTTCTCTGCTTAGCCCACACGCACGCATACACACCTCCTCCACCTATATCCCCCCGTTGCTTTTCCCCCAACAATAATTGCCACACGACTTCCCCGCCTCATACGCGCGTCTATAGAAAAGGCCCAGCTTCTTCCTCACCGATGGTCAACTGCTTCTTTCGCTCTCGCTTCACCACTTCATTACTTTCTTTTCGTCGCTTCCCGTTTGTTTACTCGACAAGACCTTCTCTCCCTTTTTTACCTTCGCACCCCTTCCCCTCGTCTCGTTTCGCCATGTCGTCCCAGGATCTTAAAGGCGCCATCATTGGTATGTGCAACCCCCTGCTCGATATCTGTGCCGATGTCGACACCGACTTCCTCGCCAAGTAAGTAACTTCCTACTAGTTGGGACAACATTCATGTTTCTATATGCATGTGTGGAGTAGCCGATCTGGGGCGGCCTCTCCCACTCCGCCCCAGCTTAACTCAGGGTCCTACCCGGCCAATCCCCGCCGCTCTGTATGCTGGGGCGGTCTTCACTACCCTCTGGTTTATGAGACCCATTATACCCGGTCATATATGTGTATATCCATATCTATGTAGTAATAACCCAACCATGAATTGTCACTACTCCCTCCCGCCGTAGGTACGGTCTGAATGCCAACGATGCCATTCTGGCTGACGAGAAGCACGTCGCTCTGTAAGTATTTATGCGGATTAACTTGACGACTGGAAATAATAACATGGCCTATATGCAATGACTCATCCATGGGGCAGGTATTGAAAGTGGCCTGTTTTCCACTTGATCCAAACTTATCATTCACCTCGTCAACTCCTCATATTATCCCTCGCCCCTACATCTAGGTTCGCTGAAATGATCCAGAGATACAACGTCAAGTACATCGCCGGTGGAGCTGGCCAGAACGCCCTCCGTGGTGCCCAGGTATGTTCCGCTGGTATATAATAGGATGCCCCGCCCCACTGAACACCCCATTAATTTATTGTAGCTTAGAATGAGCATTCCGCCACCACTTGTAATCCCTATCTAATATTATTTCAAACAATATGCCTGCCGAAACCCCTTCACTATGATTTATCTAGCGCCTGCTGCCCTCTGACTCCACCACCTTCATTGGCTGCGTTTCCAACGATCTGTTCGGCAAGGAGCTCAAGACTGCTGCCATGAAGGACGGTCTCAACCCCCTGTACATGGTGGACGAGTCCAAGCCCACTGGTACCTGCGCTCTGCTCATCACCGGTACCGACCGCTCCTTGGTCGCCAATCTGGCCGCCGCCAACAGCTACAAGATTGATCATCTCAAGCGTCCCGAAGTCTGGGCCCAGATTGAGAAGGCCCAGTTCTACTACATCACTGGATTCTTCCTGACTGTCTCTCCCGATAGTATCCTGGAGGTGGCCAAGCACGCCCATGCGAACGGCAAGACCTTCATGATGAATGTGTCGGCCCCTTTCACCCCCCAGTTCTACAAGTCCCAGTGGACGGAGATCATGCCCTACGTCGATATCCTGTTCGGTAATGAAACCGAGGCCGCCGCCTGGTCCACCCACTTCGGCTACCAAACCGAGGAAGTGGCCCAGATCGCGCACCGTATCGCTAACCTGCCCAAGCTCAACTCCTCGAAGCCCCGCCAGGTGGTCATTACGCAGGGTAAGGGATCCACGCTGCTGGCCATCCAGCAGGTGCCGGCGGCGACCGAGCCCGAGGCTTCGTTCAAGGTGGAGATTTTCCCCGTTACCCCGGTGGCCCAGTCTGAGATTGTGGACACCAACGGAGCCGGTGACGCCTTCGTGGCGGGATTTATTAGCCAGTATGTCCAGGGCAAGCCCGTGGCCAAGTGCGTGGGCTGCGGCCACTGGTTGGCTGCCCAGGTTATCCGCGAAAGCGGAGCTAGCTACCCCGAGAAGCTGACCAAGTACGAGTAAACCTATTTAATTTTTTATATATATTAAGAAATGGTTTCTTGCCCGTACTTCTGAAGAAGTAAACCGAGTTACACGGTGGGGTGTTTTACCCATATTTTTATCTATTGGGACCTTTGCGGCTGTTAGATCCTTGTCCCTCGCTTATATATTTCCACGCCGCCAGCCATTTGCCACATACCAAACAGACATTAAAGTTATATATTTTCCTGGCCTTTTATTATTGTAGGTTCTCTATCCCCAGGGGTAATTAATGTATGTGATTTTCGATAGCTGTGGTGATGGTTGGGAGGATATGGGGGGAATCCGATGAGGATGCGTGGGTTGTGGGAGTAGACAGGCAACATGGTACCAGCGTTTATAAACAATTACCTTAGTTAATTGCCGGATGTGGGGGAGGGGATTGGATTGGGGGGCCAGACTACGCTGTTGAAATGTGTGAGTATTTCTTCCCCAACCTGATATATCTATTGGCCTGACCGAAGGGTTGGAAGCCAATCCATGGGTGGAAAATTAAGGAGGCTGATACCTTCATAAGGCTTTAGTAATAATGGTGTAAACCCATAGAAGAAGGGGTATTGGGTAGGGTAGTGGATAACAGGGGGCCGGATGGGGTATATGGGAAGATACGAAGGAAGGTGGGAGGGAGGGTATGGATTGAGATGTGTGTGTGTGTGTGGTACACCAGATGGCTAGACTAAAGCAGCCACGGTGATTCTAGAATGCCAATTGGTGCTACGCTGAAGGTTCGCTAACGAACACCCCTCCATTAAAGCGTGTCGCACTGCTAGGAAGGGTAAGAGAGAGAGAGAGAGGATGAGACTGGTGTATATCATCGACCCTAGTTATGATTTATATATATAGTTATATTTAACTTCGTTGCGTTTCATTTAATTTTGGGGGGATGCTTATTTAGTCGAAAATAGCTCATTAAGCTTGGCCAAGCAGGGGAAGAGCGAGCACGAGAGACCCCACGGATGCCGACGGATGATTCGAAAGGAGAATCTTTCTAGCCATTTCGTTCAGTATTCGGACGTCCACGTGTTTCAAGTTGAAAAGGTCATTATTATTAATGGTATTAATATAGTTATTGTATATATATATATATATTACTATTCGGGGAGGGGATTAGGAAAGAAGCAGGAATGATGGACGGCGGTTCGACGGTCTTAACCGCCGTTGTCGTGGGCGTTGTTCCCGGGTGATACGATTCGAATCTCAGAAGTGGGTATGGTGTACAGGTCGGCTCCACCACCCCCACCACCTCTACACCCCCCCCTCAAAAAAATAATAGAGATTATTTTTGGCATACATGGCGGAGGGTAGATAGGCCCCGTTGTTCACCCTAGCCTGGCTGGAGGGTGTTGCGAGATGTTAAATTAAATAATGGACCAGGGCGATTAAGTAGCACATTAGCCGTCTGTGAATTAAAGAGGGGCGGTTAATAGGCCATATGGCGTGGGTGTCGCAACGGCCTTTTAATCGGAGCCATGTCCGCGGTAGCATGTGCGAGAGATGTATTTTACTAAATAAAACCGGAGAAGAATGCTTGGGTGGTGTGTACCCAAAGGGATTATTATATAGGTAATAATTACGCAGCGGCAGCGGATGTCGATTATAAGCTTATTGGGATAATGGAGCGCATTTTATTCACCCTTGGCCCTGAACTCCTCTCGCTCTAGAGCGGGGGGGGCACTCACTCCATTACTCCTTCTCTCATTAGGGGAAGGGAGAAATGCCAGTTGATTGGAGAAGCCCAATAATGCCACACCGCAAACGGGCCTGTTGCTGTGACCTGTGTTGCCTAACGAGGCGGATTCCATTGGGCGACTCGTTTCAAAAATTGCAGTTGACGTTGCGCGACAGCGTGAGGACGGGCCCAGGGCTACTACATAGGAGGGAAGGGATGCTGGGTTTGGGTGTCCCACTTTGCTCCGCTCCCATTCGTTTTCGTATAAATACCAGCCATGCAGTCCCTTTGCTATACTTGGTTATGTGGTTCCTATTGTACACTGTTATAATACACACACACCACCGTATTATTCAATTGAATTGCCGTATTTCCTCCTTCTACATGTGTGCGGTTCCTTAATAAGAGGTTCGTCTATTATTGTTAATGGTTGATTACTTAGGTGTTATAATAATATACCCACTACTACCACTACCACTACCACTACGCGCCTCCTCCTCCTTCTGCCCTTACCGCGAACTTCAAGGCCCAAGTCACCCACCCTGATTGTTTCCCTCCCATTCACTCGCTCCATCTCTGTCACCCCCCCCAGGTCCCTTCTTTCTCCTTTCTTCCCCCTCCCCTTCCGCACTCTGGGCAAAAGATTCTCCGATCCCCTCTCCCTCAGTATTGAGAAAAGTGCCCCGTTTACCCTACCTCATTTGCTTACCTTATTTACTTACCCAGTTGTCTACTGTTCCTTGTCGCATTATCACTCACTACCCCCTCCCTCGCCGCCACTTCGCGCGCTTCTGATTCGTAGCCCGAGTTCTCCTCGCTTCTCCTTTCATTCAGTCTTAACAAGGGTGACCCATCTGCCAAGCCTTGCGCCATGAATAACCCTCATAACAACCAGCTCCAACCCCCGTCACCCAACTCTCCGTACTCCCGGAGTCCTGTGCTGGGAGTCAGTCCCGACTTTCAACCCCAGTTCCTTAACACCATGTTCGGCAATGCCCAACAACAACAACAACAGCAACAGCAACAACAACAGCAACAGATGCAGCAGCACCTACAGCCCCAGGGCATCGTCCACGAACGCCGCTCGTCCTCGCCCAGTTCACCGTCGGGCCGTCCCTCCAACAACTCCAACACCTTCGTGCATAAGCTCCACGAAATGGTCAACGACGAGCACTACCAGCACCTAATTACCTGGAACGCCTCGG
This sequence comes from Dimargaris cristalligena, assembly GCA_027576995.1. Taxonomy (NCBI): domain Eukaryota; kingdom Fungi; phylum Kickxellomycota; class Dimargaritomycetes; order Dimargaritales; family Dimargaritaceae; genus Dimargaris; species Dimargaris cristalligena. Next base: position 15,486 of record JANBQC010000040.1, read on the forward strand.
GCTCCTCGTTCGTGGTCTGCGACACCAATCGGCTCTCCCAGGAAGTCCTGCCCAAGCATTTCAAGCACGGCAATTTCCAGAGTTTCGTGCGCCAACTCAACATGTACGGCTTCCACAAAATCAACAAATCCCCCCGGGGCCAGCGTCCCGCAGCGGAAAACCAAATCTGGGAGTTCTCGCACCCGCGCTTTATCCGGGGCCACCCGGAACTGCTCGATGAAATCAAACGCAAGGCCATTGATACCGACTCGACCCGGCGGGAAACGGGCGACCTGTACGCGAGTGTAGCTTTGGTGCAGAACCAACAAAGCACCATGACCCAGCAGATCAAACAGCTGCTGACCAATTATGGCGCCGTGGTGCGCGAATTAACTGACGTCAAACAACACCTCAATGTCCAGATGGCCGCCCACCGGAAACTGGTCGACCATCTGCGGAACCAGGGCCTGACCGTACCCAACGACCAACTGGAACTGCTGACCGCTAATCTCCAGCTGCACCAACTGGTCATGGCCAACCAGGCTAATCACCTGGCCGCCGCGGCTGTCCTCAACGATACCGACCGGCCCCAGATTCTGGTCACCAGTCACGATTCCGCCAACGGGACCCCGCTCCAGAATCTCAACCTTACCCACCACTATAATAGTCTCTCGGGTTTATCCACTCCCACCGGCGGGGCCGGTGACCAGTCCCCCATCTCCGCTACCTTCTCGCCTCTGGGCGGCAATTCCCCCTCATTGGGCTTTAGCAACCTCCAGCTCGACCCGACCAACCTGGCCTACTCCCTCAACTCGTCGAATAGTCCCATCCACAGCCGGCCCGTGTCCCCCAGCGGAGGCTTGTTCGTCTATAACCAGGCCTTGAACACGTCCTTGCCCGCGTCGCCGCTTAACCCCCCTTACGTGTCGGACGATGATATCGAAGCCCTCACCCAAATGGTTGCCCCCCGGCCGACGAGCTTCCATGCCCCGGACCGTAACTAACACCTACCCTTGTTTTAACCCCACCGCTCTAAAGAGAGAGAGAGAGAGAGAGTGCGGCGAAGCCCAGGGGCCAAGTCGGGCTGAAATATTTCTAGCGCGATTATTACCACTACGATAGTTTCGGGATGATTATGGGGTCTGGCTGGGAGTAGCGATTATTCTTTCTTCTTCTTCCATTAATTAATATATAATTGTTTTATACACCTACTCCGGGTCCGTCTCTACCACCCCCTCACTATATATATACATACATACCTACATCTACCATCTATCATCTAGCGCGTCTGGGATTATTTTAAGTTTCCATTAGTGTTTATCCTAGGGGTGGCCCCCTGCCGTGCTAGCCTATTTCGAACCAATTTAGCTAATAGAAGGAGAGGGGAGATGTTGCGTGGTTTATTTAGTTCCGTAATTGCCCAAACTGCCCACTCCAATAGCGTCGGCCGTTGCAGTAATGTAGGCGCCCCTTTCCCTTTCACCAAGACCGGGACGTAGTCACCAGCCTGTCTATGTACATGGCCGTTCATTGACGCGAATTCCATAAGCTGCTGACTGAAAACCTCTTTTCATCCACGTCCTAAATTAGTCTATTGCACAGTTTCTGGTTTAAATAGTCATCTATTCACCCGGATCAGTGTTGCGTTTGGTGACCTTCTACTACTGCTATATTTAATACTGACGAGTATCATTATGAATGATTCCTTATTTTCCTTCCCCAGCCTTGCCGCTGCTCCGGGTTATGTTAAGTCCCGCTTTGCCTTCTTTTTCGGTGTTTTATTATAGGTGCAATTATTCATAGTTCGGTAACCACTTGTGCAATTAACGCGTGGTTACTGTTACTCAGGGGCGTTCTCTCTCACTTTCTCCTCTCCTCCCATTCTTGGGTATATCATCTCTCACTTGGTCGCTTATTTCCATTGCTACACCCCCTTTTCCTATATACATTTACATATCTCCCCATATATTGGTCTTCTACACATATCATTAGCCAGTTGCTGGTCCAGGGCTACTACAGTGCTGTTGGTTGATGACATTAGGGCTTTCTACTGGTTATCCAGATTAATCCCAACGAATAGTTGGCCCATTTCGTCGTAGTTAATAGTCCAAGTGGTGATAGTGCAACCATCAGATCGAGGGATCCTTGGAGCCCCTGACCCCTCACGTGACTCCCCCTCTCCAGATCCCCGGTCCAATGTAGTGCACGTGATAGCCGACTCAACTGAGCCAGAGGAACCAACTGAGGACATATAAAACCGGCCTATCCAACCGGAAAGCCTGGGTTCGACATAATTCAATAAACTCATAATTTATACTTTACTCGTTAGTTTGCTTACTCTCCCCACTCGGAACTCCATCTACGGTAACACACCCCCTAGGCCCTACCCGGTCGGATTCGGTTATAATAGCATGCGGTCTAATAGGTAGTAAGGGTGGAACAATTTGAAATCCAAAGTTGCGGGCATTACAAGGGTTAGATGCAGACCCATTGCCGAATAAATAGATTAAGTTTTCTCCGTCATCAAAACCGGGGTAGTTGGGTCATCATCATATAAAGATGCCGCTGGGTTTTTAAACCCCTTATACTCAAAGTCTACAGCCAAAATATTACCAGTACACTAAGCAAAGCGTAAGAGAGAGAGATGGGGGGGAGGCGCCCCACTACTAGTGAGTATGGGGAAACCTTACATTTAACCTGTCATATTTACTGGGTGAAGGAGGTCATTGTTAGAGTGGGGGAGGGAGCTGGTTCTACATAGCTCGTAAGCCCATGGACAACAGCATTCGGCATCTCATTGATGAGCCGCCTTTTACCCCTCTTCTACTATCTATATTTATGTTCCAGTAGTTCTTTAAACGCGGTTAACAGCCCTCCTTTTAACCCCCGCCATGTCGCCGTTCTCGCTCGCTTATATAATCCTCATTGGTTGCTTGGTTCACCTATTCGGACCTGCTGTAAGTTAACGCCATCCGCTTTGCTTCTGATTGGAAGTCCTCATATCATGGCACAATGGCTCATCTTTCCTACATTTCCTACCATTACTCTCCGCCCCCTACAAAATGTAGTCCATACCGACATGGGCGACTTACTTAGAGGTCTGTAGGAAGGGTCCATCCCAACTCAGTCTATTCATCTCCCACTCTCTATGCATCACCTGATTACCCTCCATATCCTATACTATCCTATCCTTCCTTAGCCCCTCCTCGTCCACGCCGCTAACCCCATTTCCTTCTGCAAGTGTCTCTGCGGCCAGAACATCACCATTATCCCCATTTCCCCGGTCCCCGAGAAAGACGCCTGTAACAAATGCACCAAGGCCTTCTGTAACAAACTGGAACCGACCCTGTGCGAAGGTGCCGGAACGGGGGAAACGATTTCCGTGTCATGTTTCCAGCGCGACTCGTACAAGGACGAAATCATTGTGTGGATTTTTCTGTTGCTTACCGGGGGGCTGCTGTTCACTGCACTAGCTAAACCATTCATAGTTAAGCGATACAATGTAAGTCAATCCATGCATCCATGAAGTAGAGGAATACTCCGGCCCCATACATTGTTGTCCGTGTTGACCATATCGAGTAGATTAGTTTCCACAATAGGCATGGCAAAACCTTAACTGTCATTAATTATAGCGCAGTCAACTTGCCCAGCATCTAACCAACCGGCATTATCTTATGTATTTAATTTTGTATTCCCTACTTGAAACACTTACCACGCCATCCATTGGCATGCATTTTATAGGCATTTACACGACCAACAAACTCATATTCTACATTGCCCTCCTAAAATCCGGCGCCACAATTTTGGGTAACTGGCAGCTTCTGATTGCCCCAAAATCGCCTATCCGCCATGTATAATAAAAAAGTATCATATAATTAATGGCTATATACCTATTATTTATAAGTGTTTCCTAGGTCCCTTTATTGATAAATTCTATCCACTTGTCACACGAATTAACCACTCTTAGTCCATCAAGAGTCTTGGGGATAGGCTTCTAATGGTAGGTGGGGCATTGACATGGCCAAGCGGGCTGCTAGCATTAGGGTGGGCTGTACTAATCTAATAAAGCGAGTGTCCAATGTGTATGCAGGGGACGTGTACTGTTGCACACTTACTAGTCAGTACAAGGGGGTGAGCGTATATAGAGTTTATTGAGGGTAAACTAAGGGGGGTAAGAATAAGCTAAGGTATTAACCGGTCCCCATGGGGGGCCTGGTTATATATATGTGGGGGACTACTCCAAGGGAGGTCCTGAGGGGAAACTACATAACTAAGATAATGATAGGGAGGGCTGGGTGGTCCTCGTATGAGCGGAGGCTTCCATGGGAACTGGAAGACACTAAGATCACCTAGGAGTGAGTAGTGCGAACTCCAGGGGGGTCCGGCCGGTAAGATGATATATATGATGTCTGGCCCCATTAGGACTGGGGGTACAATATGGCGCTATATGGCCTGCTATGATGGCAATCATTAGCGGATGGATTAGGTCGGATTAGGAGGGGTGACAACCAACCAATGTCACTTCTGAATATGAAGCAATCCAGCCCACTTAAACCAAATAAATTATTGATGTGCTTCAATTACTACCAAATGGCTTTGGTATAGAGAAGGGTGTACTGATATGTGGGGTCCTTCATAGAGTGAGCATATGGTTATCTAGCTCAGTCGTTGAAACCTGGGCAGCCAGTTCGAAAGGGAACCTTAGTGGGATAGTTGACAGGGCATCAGATAAATTACTGATGGTGTCCGACGTAGAGGTCACTTGTGTCTTCGAGTTACTTGAATAAAACAGGGAGACATCCAGTAATGGATTACAAACTACCTTGCGACCCTGTCAATTCCTTACTGAGGATTACAAGTCGACTGAAAAAGTTGGCAGGCTAGGTGATTCAAATGGGACTCACACATGATATTGTTAATACGGTACCACCGGAGGTGTCTAGTATCGACCAGACACCCCATGGACTCGGGTTCCCCACCAGAACCCCACAGGTGCATACTATGCCCATGGCCATAGAACCACCGGACATTACTGCAAGGGTACCAGCTGAGGGATACCCTGCTGCAACACCACCTGGTACACCAACATAGGGCCATGCTCAAACTTGCTAGAACACCAAGCCCATGGCTCCATCTGCCGAGCAGGGCTCATATGCCTGCCCCATACCGACACTGGCAACTATCTTGTAATCGCAACATTGGGGATGCCAATAGTCCAGTATAAAAACGGACTATCGGGGTGCCCTAATGTGGACCCTTAAATGGCTATTAATCCTATCCGCTACCCATTAATCCATTGCCGCTTGTTATCATCTAGTGCCCTTATATCTACTGCTATTAATAAAAGAGTCCTCCTTAATATTACTATGCTCATACATATTTGCTGATAACATTGGCCCTTTATTGTAAACCTGGGCTATTCTCTCCAATAACCCAAAGTCATTTGGGGCCCAAACTCCCAAACGAACTAATATTTACCTCACAGATTGCATTACTATCTTCCTATTCATACGGTGATAGGAAGGTCATTCCATATCTCCACAGCCGACTGCTTCCCCCTCAACCCCTTAACTTGCCCCCAATCCGTATTGGAACATCTTAAATTATGGTTGGGTTCAAATTAAGATGAGAATGGCGACTGGGCGGCCGGTGAAGCCAAAGTATAATAGCTCTGCGAGTTGAGAGGCTATATAACAGTGTGTAATGATATTTTTGTGTACCCAGGTACAAGGAAAATGGCAAAGGTGGATTTAAGGGAGGGGAGTGCACAAAAGAGTGCTATATTACTTAGCCCTCAATCCTCACCGGAATTGGTCTCACCCTACGATTCAGTTACCTCGTAACGACCCACCCGGCCAATAGTAGAGCTAGTGTGACATCCAACAGGGAAGGGGGATTGGCCCCATCGCTGGTTATCAAAACCAAGCGCCCCCACCTCCCTTTGCTCTGGAAGGCTACTTCCTGCTGCCTTATCCTATACAATAAACCGTGTATATACTCGCCCTCATTATAACTACTTGACTCGTAACAACCTGATGGAAATATCGATGGCCACGCCATCTTAAACTGGGGTCGATAATTTGCGAGTCCAGAAGTAACCAGGCAGTTTCGCGCAAAATATATACAGGCGAGTGCTGGTGGGATTTACGCCCAACTGATTCTCAGACAGGGTACCTTAATTGAATGAAATAGCGAGGTTGTCGCCAAAACTTGATACCCTTCTAGTTTAATGCTGATGGCTAATCATTTAACCCGATATTCAATCTTTTCGAGGGTTGCGGTAGCGCTATAAGCCGGATTTAGGTAGTCAACTTGATGGTCATAGGCCCAAACTTCGAGAGAAGGAATTCCGCTCATACCCATTGTGACCACGAGCCTGTGGTATGGAAGTAGCCTACTATTCAGTTGTACGGGAGAAGGGAAAGAAAATAAAATGAAAATAAACCAGCAAGCCAATTAGGTTTGGACTGTTACGTGTTAACGGGGGGGAATGGTAGAATAGCGTTAAACTTAATTATTGTTATGGAAATACTAGAGAAAGGAACCTCCTCGTTCCATGGGGGGAGCGGGAGCTATTGGTTTTGATCATCGTAGATGGGTGTAGATCCTCCCGTTCTGTTGGATGTTACACTAACTATTCTATTGTCTGTTTAGCCCACTATGGGCCGATTGGCCCGTTACAGTACCATAGTATTCTTGAACTACCACAGACCTTGTCCAATTAGGAGGGCCTAATGGCCACAGAGCCAACTTGGAAATGGAATTCTAGGAGTTTATGGCTATTATTCAGCGGGCCTAGTAGTTCAACCTTCGGTTTTTTGTCGGCAAAAAAAATATGCCGGGGGTGGTTATATGGAGGGGGAAGAGGAGTTGGTACTTTACCATTTTTATTCCGTGTATTACAACAGAGGTAGAGGGAAGGTAAAGACTGCCAGATAGCAACGCCATTTACACGCAGGTTACCATTTAGGAATGAGTACGAGTGTAATACAAGTCGCCAATTTTTTTGCTTTCGCATAATGGTTTAACCCGCAAAGCAGGATTTGCAACGATTGGGGTAGTGGGCCGAGGAAAAAGGTACAAGTGAACGTTGCCAGGTATCTGGTGAATGGGCAGTGGTAGTGGTGTACCGGTGAAACTACTGGAGAAGTCGTCAACTATAAAACCAAGGCGCCCCGTATCAAGTAGCTGGACACCGCCGTATGATAATTATATCTATGTTTTGGTATATTGTGCTCTAGGTTTACATTCTGTCTTTTTTTTGTACACCACATTTAGCCGGACTATTCTGCTGATAACTTGGTTACTTACAATTTCCTTTTTCTCCACCCGATTTCCTTTACTCCTGTTTTCTTGATATTTCTACACTGCACCATGCAGCCTCTACGTCTGAACATTTTGGTCTTGACCTCATTCGGCCTGTCCCTCCTCGCCAGCAACCACGTTAGCGCCAGCGAAAGTAGCCGGCGGTTGACCAAATGGAAGAAAAGCCTGAAAAATAAGTATGCTAAAACAATGAACAAAATGCGAGCTTACGCCCCGGGCAACATTAAACTCGACGACCAGAGTAGTGAAGAGTCCAACAAAGCGGTGACTTCTGTTCCAGGCGATAAGTTAACCAGTCTACCCAATGAACTCTTGAACAATATTTTGGACCTGGCTATAGAGCCGGGGTCCTTCCGCCAAACTTACCCTGGGCTTATGTTGACCTCCAAAGCCATGGCAGCCCACGTTTTAGCCCATCCTAGTGGTGCGATACTAGTAAGTGTCAACGGTATTTTACCTTTGTCACCATATCCGAATTGTCCCAATTCATAGATGTCACCTTTGCCTACGCATGCCAGTGAGCTAAAGAAATTCAAATTATACACCCGCCACTACAATTTTGTAGTCTAGTAGTATTTTATTTAAATACTCCTACATGATATACTATGGTCATACTTGTGGTTATTAGCCGGTACATTAATTATACCTATTCTACTATACTACATTATTTAGCCAACCTACCACAAACTTCAAGTCGGCTTAAAACATTATCGAGCTAGTGGCGTGTTCAAGGTTCGTAAGGGAACTATAGTCCCAGCTGATAAACCGGTATCCAAATTGGTGTCAATATCCCGTAATTTCAAAAATGGGGTTAAGCAAACATTCAATCCCTGGCAAGAGTTACTTTATCACCAATTTGCCACCACACTATGGCGGAGTGCCAGTCGTTTTGTGAGCTTCGCCTGCGATATTGTGAATACCGATGGGGTAGCAAGGTTGAATCCCCATGAAAACCCCCTCACAATGATATATCTCCGTGAGACCTTGGCAATTGGTCGAGACTTAAAAATTTTCCAGAAGGGGGCGCCGCACTTCATCGATCCCAACCAACTGACGCAGCAGACACTGGAGAAGCAACTGCCGCTCCTAGCCCTTGTTGATACTCATAATAATGCCACTGACCTCCTCCAGGTCTTTGACACGCTAGTGGACCCATCATTTGATTTACTCATTCATCGGGACTGGGTGAAGCCATCCGACTCAAAATCCGACTATGCAGAGGGTCCCTTGCGGAATATTATCAGACTGCGCCAGGTCCCTACATTTAGCCTTTTTTCGGGGGTTTATTATTGGGACTTATTCGATACTCTGGCCGCTATCATCATGGCCCGGTTAGCCCTTACGGGACAGTACGATCTCTTTCGTAGTTTTATCTCGAGTATCCAGTCTATTGACAACTCTCACCACCCATATGGCGGCCTTCGTTTTGGCAGCCCTGACTTAGGAAAACTGGCCGTTATGCTGAGTGCCATGACTCGCCAGAAGGAACTGGTGTGTATATTGCCCCACGATTTTTTAGGCAGAGACCTTAATTATGGGCTTACCGTGGATATTCCTGAGTCTAATTGTTTCATGGCCGATGAAATGCGCCAAATGGGGTTGATCACGAGTGCAAGGTTTCTGGAGGAGACTCTGGAATGTGCGGATTACGAGTCGGATGAACCGTCTGAAACTGGCGGACAGAGGCCTGAGTTAGACTCCAGACCCCTCCGGCAATTGCGGCTCGTCGATAGTGGCGAAACTCCCCAAATGGGGGTGCCAGTTATCATTTCCGAGTTCGATGTTGACACCAGAAACGCGCTTACGGACCTGGGCCCATGGGAACACGACGAGCTTTGGGAGTATGGCCAATTGTTGGCCAAACAACAGCACCTTATGTAATAGAGTAGAGCTCACTATGAGCATCTACAAATGACATTTTATTTCATTGGCCTACAACTTGAATTAAAGGACTTTCGTTGAAACAACTGGCCCACACCCTTTTGCAAGGTGGTACTTACATAATAAAACTAAGGCCTCGAATTCATTGATGGCTCTACACAAACAACTTATTTCCGAGGAATGTACAATGACTATATGGGGAGCGTGCGGTATGCCTGAATCACCAAGAAATCGATTGATATGGCGGATAATGCTGGTTCAAAACGAAATTCCTGGATACATTCCTATACACCATTTATTTGACGCTATATACGGTCGCATTAGATTACATCTATATTTTTCCGCGTTTTTATTATAGTACTGGAAAGGTAATGAGGCTACCATCGTGAGCCCATATGGTTTATATCCTAGGTCCATCAAGATCTACCCCCTCGGTATATATTTGAAATCTCCTTCCACCCCCAGGCTTCCTTGAAGGATTGCGGCTTCTTCGGTTTCGTCATGAGAGTTCAGGGTAACTCCGTAACACTAGATGGCTTTAAATCACTCTGCCAGAAGTCCGTGAACCTTTTTTTACGACTTATACAGAGAACAGTACTAATTCTTTAAGGTTTTATTTATAGAAATACAAAAACAGTTGAATACATGTTTATGATAACATGCTATGCTATACACCTGTTGAAAGTGGGCCCATGGGGTGGGATAGTTACAGATCAAATCATTACAATATTTTACTATGCCTCCGACTCGGCCAGGGTCGGAGGAGCCGAATAATCGGCGTTGTACCGGGCCAGGGTATCGGTGACTAATAAATCAATTACCGCGTCCTTAACTTCTTCGAACATACCCACGGTGTACCGCTCCTGATGAGCAACTTGGTCCTGCAGGGGTTTTTTCTTCCGAATATCGATATTAATTTCGAAAATGGACTCCGCCGAAATATACTTTGTGTAGAAGTGGCGGAACGCCCCGCGAAGGTGATCGGGAACCGGGTCGTCCAAGGAGTGGGGCCAGACGGAGGAAATCGATGCTGGGTATGGTATATCCCGGACGAGACGGGCCCATAAATCGCGCTCAACGACAGTGGCTTGAATGGCGCCCGGCAGTTGGGTGGACGTCAAGTGCGGTAGAACCGGGTTGAAGGGTGGGGGGTGGGGTTCTGCCAATGGAGGGACCGGTGCGTTGTTTTTGGCCCACCCGGCACTAGCCCCGGGTTTGGCAGACGGATCGGACGAAGGGAGATTAAGGGGGTTACTTGGGGTCGGACTCGGTGGCTGGATGGCTTCGAACGGGGCCACCACCAGGGCCAAATCAGAGGCCGCGTTACTACCGCCACCATGGGAAAGAGCACTACTGCTGCTAGTGTTATATTCGTGACTAACGGGGCGGGTGGCTGAACCCGAAGTGGAACTTATACTATAATGTAATAGCTCGGAATCAAATATCTCGGCCGCCATCGATACGGTGTGGCAGTGTTGGTGGGCTGACCCATGGGCGTTTTCGTGCTTGGGAACGGGTGGAATTTTCCGCTCGCGCTCGGGGGGATGGGGAACGACCTCCTCCTCCTTCTCCTTCTCAGTTCTCCGCTCTGTCAGCACCACTTCATACAGGGCCAACTTTAATATCTGGTAATCCAGTAGGAAAGTTGGGAGTTCGCCACAGTAGATGGAAGTGCAGAAGCGTCGGAAATCAAAATATTTGTCGGGATGGTTGATGATCCGGAACAAGGTCTGTCTATTAGCCGGCATCATCTGACGAGCCCGGGACATTTTGATACGTTGGATATGTCCCTTGTATAGCGGAAGGATTAAAAACATGAGGGTATACCATATGTACTGGGCGTAGCTGATAATCAGCAAGGCGATACCGGAGTTAGGTCTGGGGAGATCTAGACTATAGACAATACGATAAGCCAATTCGAGGACAAATAGGCCAAAGTAGTAAATCGTCAATTCCTGTCGGATCCCGAAACCGTCGTCAAGGTGGCGAAGGAAAAATAGAGTGGGAATGTAAATGATGATGAGAATGGCACCGGCCACGGCGGTATTGTAGGCAGACAGCCAGCCGAGGGAACAACCCGGATTGCCATGACTTAAGGACCTGTCCTGCTGAGTGGCCACAAACACGGAATAGACGATGCACGTATAGATGACCAGGGCGGCAGTAATGGCCATTAACTTAAATTTCAGTGAACGTTGGCCCATAATGTACCAGGGACGCCGCCAGGTCCGCTGCAGCGTCACCGACGGTTGGGATAGCCGGGATATGGAGACGCTGCGTTCACTTGCACTGCCGTTACCGGCTTGCCCACCCGTCTGGGCACTATTCATCCGATTCTGGTCAGTAAAATTGAGTTGATGGCCCAGAACCTGGGCATGTTTGGCCAGTGCCAGCAGTTTAAGGGTGCATAGTAAAGGGATCGTTAAGGTCAAATGCACGGTTACAACGTTGGATAAATAAATAACCAGGCAGGGGAAGTCTTCGGCGTAATAGAGGGCGCTGGCTACTAACGAAATTATGCTGGCGATATTGCCAATCGTACTCAACGAAATGGACCGTTTTTCGTAAAACGGATTGTTGTGACCCCGGATGATGAACAGGGCGTTTAGGGAGATGCCCAGGGCGAGTGAAACTGCGAGAATGGGGTAGACTATCGCCCGGATAAGTGGGTAGTTGGCGTGCTCGTCTGGGGACAATCGACTACTGTGGCCAACGTATTGGTGATTGCGATGGTGCTGCAAAGCGGTCATTGAGTCGATGGTAGTCATTGCCCTAAGAACGAGATGGTGGATCCTGTCGTTGGGATACATAAAGGTACTCATTTAGGGTAAAATGTCCCATAATCTCCGCGACAGCGAAGACTGGGGAATGGGCACTTCACGTGCTGCTTGGCGTTAGTTTAAGCACCCAGAACAGACTATAGAGTTTGGAACACGATATGGTGAGTCAAAAATTAAATTAGACGGCAATCTTTGTGAATATGTTAATGGTAGGTGAAAATATGCTGTCATGATAGCAAATTATAACATAAATTAATGTATAGAGGAAAGCTGAGGGCGGCCCAATTAATGCAAAGGTTCATCAGCTGTGCCTTGGTAGGTAGATGAGGAGCTCTAAGAGTGCTATGGCCAAAAAAGATAGCCAGGGGACTCTTTGAATATCGTAAGTGCCGAGAATATTAAGGTGATTGGAAGTAGAGTAATTTAAATAAATATAGTTGACTTTCGGTTCATTGGTATCGTTTTCCAATGGAGTATATAAAGCGAATAATAATCATATTGAATCGTCTATGTAGGATAATGTTGAAAATGTAACCAGGCAGCGTCTAATAGTCGGTCTTATCTTCTCCAATACCCCCTAAACATACACTTCCACTTCGGCAAGAGCTACAGTTGAGAGCATGAATTGTTGAACACAAAGTGTAAAACATGTTTTACGATACGGTGATATCCCCCCCCCTGGCCAGATCCAACTGAATCCCCCCTACATCATCTAACCATATCCTCGCTTCTGAGACCAAAGGGGCTCACACTATAGGCCAATCGTGATAAGATGCTCTCCATTCCCAAACGATAGCGGTAATGTTTCGATTATACCCCAATTAAAGGGACCCCGATGTCCCTCACCGCCGTGGTTTGGTCTGCATTTACAGTGTGGGTAGGTTAGTTTAACTGGCACTGTTTATTACCAGAAGACCGCATCGAAGTACTGGTCAAACATTATCATAAAAATGCTTTGATTAAAATGGTATGGACATATACATAAACTAGAGCAAACTGACGAAGCTGCCATTTAATCTGTTTACGTACCCTTTGGGCACCTACTCGGACCAACTATTAGGTATTGGGTAGAACAAAATTGTACTTTATTGGATACTTGTAGATAGAGGGGGAATCCGCAGGTATAAATGCGCCGCATCGCAGGGGAAAAGCTTATTTATATACATCAGTATTACGGAAACTAGAGTTATCCTTCATTGAGTCGTTGTGTGCCTTGTATTCCATGATGGTATCGGCCGGTAGGTTAAGAATGCGCTTCACCGTATCCCTAATTGACAAATAGCAACGATGTTCCGAGACCCGAATTAAGGGCGGGGTATTGCAAGCATATGATTAGTAGAATGTTGGGGGGGAGAGTAAAAGAAGACACGTATGCAATACTCGACCTGGCTTTGGGGATGTGCAATATTGGGCTGAAAGGGCGCAATAGTACAATGATAATGGTGCAGAGCTATCCGGACTTACCTGATGCGGAGATTAATTCGACCGTCTTGCGCCGAGCTATTCCACAGTGACAGTATATCCTCAGAGTTACGGATAGAGAGGACGGCCCCGCAAATGTCATTTCCTACATCAAACTGATCACCAATAACCGCCAACACCTAGTGAAGTGAGAGTGGATTGGTAATGTAAAAAAAAAAAGATACGATGGAATTGGTGGTTAGCGAGGTTCACCTCGTCTTCAAGCCACCAATATGAAAATTATCCAATAGAAATGAAACATTCATTCGGTAATTAAATTTCGGATATTAATTAAGATCGGGGACACTAATCAATGAGAGTAACTTACCAAATCCTCCCAGTAGCGGCTGGCGATGCCCTTCTTAAGGCGAACAATCCATTTACCGCCGTTCTTATTGACGTCATCCTAGAGACCCATACCAAGACCAAATGTACACAAATAATTAGTAAACGTTAATAAATGATGTTGGCCGATTGGTGGCTAAAGATTAGATAGTCGGTACAAGATATTACAGTTGGCTATTTTCAATATAAACTAAAAATGGATCGCCTCTGAAATCGGAAACCTGGAGTTTCCCGGGGTTCACGATAGGTCAGCTAGTCTAATCGAGAACACTTACCTCCCAGACAGGGCGGACGCCTTGCTTAAACAAATGGTAGTCCGAGATGGTCGGTAGTTCGTGGGGACGACGCAGATGGCAGTAGACGGCCCAAAAGTTCTCTATCGAGGAAAATGAGGCAATTTTCTTCATAGCACTCTCATAGTTGACAATTTTCTGCCCGGGGGCACGGTGCATAAACCAAAACACCCAGGTGAACTGAAGGGGGTGAATCCCTGAGCTTGAGCCGGCTTTAACATTAGCCAGGGGTAGCAGATTCGCGTGAGAGAGCGACTTGTTTTTTACACTCAAACTAGTGGAGCTGCCGCTGTTGGTGTCACGGTAGAAAAGGTGATTCGAGGCGCCCGGACCACCGCCCGATGTTCCAGTGCCACCGGTCGTTAAGTTGCCCATTGCAGCGGCTGTACCGGCGGCCGAGAAGTTAAGACTGGCCCCAGTACTCGCACTAATGTTGGTGGACGAGTTGTGCCGGGGTAATGTGGCAGAGTGGCCGTTAGCGGGGTTACTTCCGGTGGCTGTATTAGAATTAGAGCCGTTAGAGGAGCCAGTAGTCGCACCAGGGGTACCCGTAGTAGGTTTCCGCAACTTTGATAGAGCGGGAGTGGAAATTTTACGCTGCAACTGGATTAATTTGGCGCTAATGCATATAGTTAACGAAGAAAACGGCCCAGAAAATGACCAATTGTGGATTAATAAGGGTTTAAAGGCAGAATAAGTAGTATTGGGGTAAATATCCCGGGAATGGTGCAGTGTATATACTGGGGAGTCTTCCTAGGAATACAGGCATGCCCAAATACTTGGAGGGAATCTTCGGTGTACGCCTGAGTGGCATATAGACTACATAATTAAATAAGAACTATGGCAGCCCAAATAATGGATGAAGTCGGCGATATAAAAAAACAAAAGTAAGAGGTAATGGTGAAAATCAAATAGGTCGCCTCGGGATAACCAGGTAGTCGTGGGTCGACCGACTAGAGTTACATCGAGTGTTACTTACGATTTACGGACGTTGTTATTCGAGGATTGTCCGTTGTTCAACGATGCTGTGGCAGTACCCGCTTGAGTGGATTCCATGAGCAGCGGTAAATAGATGAGGACAAGTATAACGATCGAGGGGGTGTGGCAAAGATTCCTAGATGGAAAGAGCGGGGATCAAATCTGGATAAGGTATGAGAGGGTGAACCTGTCACTAACTAACTAATGCGGAGGATTGGTAGAGGCTTGATGAAGAGCACTAAGTAGATAATAAGAGGGCTTAAAGTCCGAGTGGAGGGAATCGGCGATTTAAGGGAACAGGACTATAGGAAGAGCGGATGGGCCGGGGAATCAGTAAAAGACAGTCGCTGCACGATCCCAGAACGTGGGCAAAAAAATTCAAGGTATGCACTGGTGGTCTGGGGAGAAAAGAGGCACGCCAGTATTGGGCGGGAATAGTAAACGCAGAGTCTTCTCGGGTGGACTGTGGTTATAGTGCTTATTCGGCTATCGGGTTAGTATCAAAAAGCGGATGGAGAATCAAGAAGAGAGGGATAGTTCGGGGAACTTAGAGGGGGTGACTTGGGCAAGTTGCGAAAGTGGTCCAGAAAAATAGTGGGTCGATTTTTGAGAGTAGAAGAGACCAACTGAGCCGAATTGGGGGGTTGGTCCGATGAGAGCCAAGTGAATGAATATAGCTTAAAGATGGGGGCGAAAGGAAGTGAGAGAGTCGAAGGGATTAGATACTTGAGCCAGGCATCCGGTAGATCGTGAAAGTTGAAGGTAAAGAAGGGAGGGGGTAGTATTGGTGGTGAAGGCAGGAGAGATGGCCCGAGATTACTGTGAGGAAGGGGCGCTAGGACACTCTACTAGGGAACAAGGGGGCAAATTAGCGGTCAGTGGCCAGCGATGGCTGGACTAATTGCCAGAGAGAAAGGGGCACAGCAGCACACAGCGGCTTGTGGAGTCGGATGGGTTAACGAGACCAGGGAATCCCAACTGAACAATGGGCAGCGGGGTGGTAGGAAATTACGTGTGGTGGTGAGTTGGTTGCTGTAGTAGGACGCAGAATGAAAGAGTGTGTGGAGGTGGGCAATGGAAGCACAAAGAGAGTTATTGGGAAGATGAACGCAGTAGGCTGACAAAGGGTAACGGAACAAGAAGGGATAGAGTGTGTTTGGTATGGTAATAGAACAACAGAAGATGCAGTTAGAAATGATATACTTGTCCACCCACCCTCCTACCACACTATCAGTTGCTATACTATTTTATATTGTACCACAAATATCCACCACTTTTGTAAAAGTCGGTTGTTATCCAGAGGAGTCGTAAGGTAAGGAGGGGGGGATATATTATGACTTAGAGGTGGTGATGGTGGCCTTTGCAGCCCGCCGTCCTCCTGCCACTGATGCACAGCCCTCCTAGGCCACCTATAGCTGGGCCGGGGAGAATATGAGATTATATAGGTCGAAACCTCTCTCGTCCAAAAGATGGAAGGGCCTTCTCTCTTCAGCCATGACCATTCGCGTTGCCAAAAAAGCGTGTAGTTTAGTTGACTTAAGTGGATAGTTGAAAATGGGTATCACAAGGGGATTTTCTTACTGGTCTATGGGTGGTGTTTTCCTGGGAGTAGGCCTGCTGTATACGAATGAAATTGGGAACATGGTAAGGGGTGTGCGTTTGGTTTCGAAAGGGTTGGTTATATAGAGCAGAACAGAGTAGGGTATGAGGGTAGGGTAAGTGGTGGATATTGAGCGGGAACTAGTGGGGTGGGGGGCTTTCCAATCCCTTACGAAGGGTGGCAGGATACACCCGACTATAAAAAGAAGGGGAGACCCCCCACAGGAGATTTACTGACTTTATTCAACTGGCCCGTTGATTGCCTACTACACTTAGCCAGTGATGAAGGGTCACCACAGCACATAGGCCTTTCTTTTCCCTTGAAAACCCGTGAGGTGAAGGGATTGATTGTGCGACGAATCCAGATATACAACGTAAGTAAGTGGGTTTTTTGAACCGAGGGATCGTATAAGCTACTAACAATGTAACAGGGACCCAGGACTATATCAACTTCCCGGCAGTAAAGATGCACACATAATACCGACAAAAGGAACTCCGGAATAAGAAGGATCTTACTCTGGGATCAACATCAGACACGCTTATGTATATTTGGAATCTGGCGGCAAAGGCGACCCTTTAACATTTGCGCATATAGGCTGTATGCGAGATTTACTACCCGGGCCATCGACGTTGGGCTTTCCGCTGCCTAGCAACGTCTATTAAATGAACACCGAAAAGCGCTTTGCCAGGGAAATCTATCCCAATCGCCGGCCGTCGTTGACCACATATAGCCATCCATACTCGGCCTCTAAGCAAATGCGGTAGTATATGGGCTATACCTTCATCAAGCCCAACCATCTCAAAGAGTCTTCACATATTCTTTCGCCGCCAACTATTC
Organism: Dimargaris cristalligena; assembly: GCA_027576995.1. Lineage (NCBI taxonomy): Eukaryota > Fungi > Kickxellomycota > Dimargaritomycetes > Dimargaritales > Dimargaritaceae > Dimargaris > Dimargaris cristalligena. The sequence goes on from JANBQC010000040.1 coordinate 32,966, forward strand.
GGTCCCCGTTTATAAGCTTCACACTGGTGGTAGGTAGTTGTTAATAACCATTTAGTTACGCATTGGGTTATCCGCCAATAATTAACGCTGTTGGTTGTCTTCCCAACTGGAATTCCGAGCGTGGGTCCGGGTCGAGCCAGTGTTGAAGTGGTTGTATCTATATTCTAATGTGGGAGAGGCCATCAGCAGCATATACCTATTAAAGGCAATATACCAGGGCAGTCTACTCAATTTATTCGATACCCAATCAAATTTCTCGTTGATTTGACCAAATAAACGAAAGCAGGCCGTCTAGATTATCGTCAATCGCACTTTCGTGGGGCAAAACAGGGGGTTCTTAGTACCGAAGAAAGAACAGGGCAATCGTCGCCAGGCAAACTATCGATGCGCCCGATGAAAGGTAGGCAGGCCGCTATGAGGAGGGAGGTTGGTGGTTTGGTTGCTGAGGATTTACCAGCCAGCTCAACCCGGAAATGAAGAAATAATTGTAAGCGGAAGACACCATCAATCTCCCCCAAAATGGCTAATGGCCGTGCTGTTCCCAATGGGCATTTTTATCAATGCAATTGACACGGTATTCACAAAGGGAAGAGAAGTGTCCCTTTTGGAAACAAGGTTTGCCTCCCCTTCCCCATTGCGGCTAATACCCTCACTGCCAAAATGCATTCGATGGCGCGCTCCGGGTAGATTGGGGTAGCCTAAATGTATTAAATTTAGCCATGTCTCTTTTCCCCCCTGCCACACGGTCCTTGTGACCGATTGGCCGGTTGAAATAGTCCGCGCCACCACAACAGCCCAATCCCACAGGCTGTATGCAGTCGGGGTTATTTCCCTCGACTCGTTCACTGAACTTCGTGTAACTGCATACAACCTGCTAGTGCTACTGGCTAGGGATAATGCACTCTCCCAATTTTCCCGCTCCATGTTATATATAATCATATAAAACCCTAACTTTATGCCCCGCCCTTCTCCCCAATTCAGTTGGCATTCCTTTCCGTACTATTTTTTTTCTCCTTGTCTGTTGCCCGCCCATTTGTTACCAAGCTCTCCTCGGCCTCTTGCTCTACTCTAGTTTCCCCCGACCTCGGTGCTTCCCAGTTCCGGACCTCTATCACCTATTTACCCATCACTGACCGCGTCTACTGGACCCAACCTGAGTATGCCGAAGCTAGGCAAAGAGCATGTGGACGCTTACAAGAAGTTGAACCACTACCATAAAACAACCGCCCTACCGCCGAAGGGGCAGTCTGACCTTGTATTCAACAACATGGTGCGTGGTAACAAGGCAATGTCCGAAGTACGTTTCTATTCTATACAGTGGTAATATTTACACATCTTCCATCCACTTGCCTGGAACAACGGGGTTTCCAGGGCCCTTTTCCGAGCAGCCAGGAAGGAACTTACAGTCTACACTGCGTATTGGTCGGGAACTCAACTTTTCCTGATGGGGGAGGAAGGGGTGGGAGGTGAATAAGGGGGGGGGGGTCTTACATAGTTCTTACGGTGTGGTGTGCTCTACATTAGCGGTTATATATACCCTTCTATTCCACTGTGTATATTCGAAAGTGGTCCCATGGTTTAGTTTTTTTTGCCGTGGTTGAGCTTTTATGCCACTGAATTATCTCTCCCAGTAGAGCTTGTTGGACCTCCTTTCTCTCCTGCTACCCTCATTTCCTTTTTTCCTCTGCAGCGTTACACCAGCGTGTGAGCACATTATCTGTTTTTCTTGGCTATTTCGGCTTCTGAATTTACCAGTGACCCACCTGGACAACAGTGATATTATTGCTCCCATTTCCTACTGTTCCACCCTGTTTATTGATTTACTGTCACTTGGAAAATTTTGGCCTCTCCCTTCCCTCCGCGTTATTATTGATTGTCCCTTTGCGAACACCCCAATTGTCATTGCCACCGAACTCGCTAACTTTTTACTTTTACATTTATCTTTTACGATCCGGCGCCACCCATCCCTTTGTTTTATTATTGGCTTTACCCCGTCATATATATGCAACCGAGCCAGGTTTTTCGTATTACGACCGAAACAATCCAGATGGGTAAGTGTTTATATATATTTATGGGGAAACGGCCTTGCCCAGGTGGCTTTCGGAGCCAACCCCCTCTGCATTCCCTCCCAGGCTACTGCAGTTGACTACGCAACCCAGGCCTTTATTAAACTGGGTCACTGCCACGCTGTGGGTGACGGGGGAAGGCAAGCAAAATATTGATGTATTCAGTCACTTCGCATCAAAGCTATGCTCCCTTTAGCTACCACTATAACGCCTTCACCTGGCCTTGTACTTGGGATATTCCTCCTTCATGTTCTAAACCTATATTTTCGGCTATTATATACCATCTATTTCTCTATTTCTCTGTTACCTTACACCCCACCCAATTCACCTCGAAGAGGCCAGCCAGACTAAACGCGACGAGTGCGCCGCTAAACTCCGCGACTGCCAAGAGGTATTTCATAAGCATATTCCCAAATAACGGACCTGTATTTCGCCGTTTCTTGCAAATGAATAATTGTTTGAATGTCAGTCTACGGTATGCCCCGGGACATCATTTGATTACCCGTCACTTTGCAACTCTGCTGTCTAACTAACCATCTGGTGACGTACATTCATATCCGATATTGCACTAATTACCAACCATCATTATCCTACTAGGCTGTTTTAGCCACCGAGATGAACATCATCGATATGAAGAGGAAAATCAGGCGAAACAAATTCAATAATCGGTACGTTGCTGTTTGGCACCGTCATATTTGATACTGCCTTTTTTCTATTGTTATATTAACATTGGATTTTAGATCCACCTCCATCATCATAGAACCTTGAGTTTGTCCACTTTCCTTAAACCTAATTCACCAGACATGCGTATATTGTAGTTGCTAACACCATCCGGCCCTCTGTACTTGGTTTATTTCGATTGCTAAATCGATGGTAAACCTTCAATTCTCCCATTCCATACCTCCCAAACTCTCGACCATGATACCTTTTTTAGCATCCTTTCACGTAGCCTCGATCTTTCGAGAACTACCGTGGATCGAAAGCGACTTCTCCGATTTGTTGAGTCCAACCCCATCTTCCGAGACATTCTGGATGAAGATGACTTAAGGATCATCCAAGGGCGGCCAGAAAGAACCGGGGTCTATGGGTCATACTTGCGGGACGTTACCCTCTCGGATGTTAACCAGCTGCTGGCGAAGATTGATGAGGATGAAGACATGGATGAGGCAGGGGGTGGCTCTTCTCAATCGGCCTCAACCCAACTGGGCATGGCGCCCGAAGGCTCCGACCCTGATGCTGAGTTGGCCGATCCTGCCAAGAAACGGCGACCCCGTCGTCCCAAAGACCCCAATGCGCCAAAGAAGCCTCAAAATGCGTATTTTCGCTACCGGGACCAGGAACTCGGGCGTATGAAGACCGATAACGAAACCGAAACGATAACTGATCTGACGAGACGGATTAGCGAAAACTGGAAGAATCTTAGCACAAAAGATAAGCAGGTAAGTTGAGCGGGATGGAACTTGATCTCCGCGACTGCCTTGATCTAAGATATACGCACCAACAAGATGCCCGGCCTATCCACTTTTTCCAGCGTACTAGGTGTGAGTTTCCGAACCAAAAAGAAAAAACCTCCCGAATGATCATCGAGTGTACGTCAATTGGGATACTCCAAATGGGTGTTTTCTATTTTTGTGGGTGTATAGGTTAGATCTAATTAGCCGGCTTCAATCCCAGGTTAGATTTTTTTCCTAATTACCCGTGGCATCGCACTTTTCTCCTTTTATACTGTAGCCCTTTTTTGACCAGTATAACCGTGAAATTGACGTTTATCGTGTTATATATAAGGAATACCGCCTTGCTATGAAGGCTAGAGCGGAAGCCTTGGGCGAAACACCTGACCCGAGTTTATTGGACCCGCCCGTAATTAATCCAGCGGACCCAAATGATCCAGTGCAGCTTGACGAAGAAGATGAGCAAGAAGTTCATCTGTTATTGGACTCCGATCCCGTGGAAAATGCCTAATAGCCGAATTTAGATAAGGGGATGGGTAGATTCTCCCTCCTTCACCCTGGTACAGTAGTGCCCATTCCTATTTGACCATGCGTTTCTCCATTCTATTCAATTGGATGTTTCATTCCCTTGCCCACGTTTTTATGTTTTTAACTTCAAGTGCTTGTCTGTACATCATAGCTTCTTTGTTTCCCTCCGTCCTGTTACCACTGGTTAGCTGACATCTAACATTTATCTTTTAAATATGCCTCTTTGGCCATTTCTTTCACCCGCTAGGGGGGGTTTCTTTTTCTAATGGGTTTGTCATCTCCTCATTTAGCCTCACTCATTTACTCACTTTTTTTTTTCGTTTAATGTCATTTCCCACATTATTTTAACGTTGATTTGTTGGCGGCATTTCTCACTGATGCCCTTTTGTTCTAGTATTCTTTTCATTGATATAAATTGTATATGGCTTGATCAGCTCAGCAAAGATTAGTTCCTAGAGCTTTATCCAGGGACCGTGTTGATTGGCTGAAGTGGGGTATGGAAGGGGGGGGATTAGCCCCGAAATATAACAAATACTACATTGTATAAATTTAATTCGATGCCATTTACCAGATAAAAATGCCCTTCCCACCAGATTTAACAATTTTACTTCAATCATTAGTTACAGGAATTTATTGGCTATTCTCCGAGGTTCGAACAAATATCGGTCTTAATGCATTCCAAATGGTTGAGTTTTAGTTGCGAAGAGGCAGTAGGGCCCGTGATTACTTTGATCGTAATAGATTGCGGCGCTCAGTCCCCAATTCTTCCTCAGACTCGGTATCTGTATAATCTATCGATTAGGATAATGCCGACCCGGAGTAAAATCAAATCAATGTTAATTGGAATAGGTGTACCATTATGGCACGGTTAGAAGGATAATGATGAGGTCGTAGTGATGGTTTCGGGGTGGTTGGATCAAGAACATGTACCTCTTTTCTTTCATTACAACAGGGGAGGAGGTAGCACTGAGTGAAAAGAATCACAGAGAAACCGCCCGCCTCCCCGCCGGTCCCCCCCACCGTGTTTTTGAAGGGGTTTCAATTAGACCAGTTTCGATTCTAAATAAAAATAAAAAATACTATACTTACCTTGCGATAATTCGCTTGACGTGGAATCGTAGTCGCTGTGCGATTGGGAGTCGGTCTCCCAGCTGGATTCGGTTGTATACCCATCGGTAGATTCGGAATGGGAACCGACTGACGCGGCACTTCGGGGACGGTAGGCCGTGTGGGGGGAAGATTTCGGATAAGGGAGGGGGGATACCGACGCGACCGTGGCGGGTAGCCGTTCCTCAGGGGAACTGGCCTGACTGTAAAACGCATCCAGGTCGTTCAGATTCTGGGCCCGGGCGGCCGTCGTGAACTTACTGGCCTTTCGTTTGGAGGTAGAGGTGGTGTTGCGGGGTGCCCCACCGCCACCACCACCGCCACCAGCGCCATTATTACCCCGGCTAGAGCGATCGGCCCGATCCGAAGTAGCGGGGGCTTGTCCCCGGAACACCGCGGGGGGTTTGCTCGGGGGCCAGGCGGGTAGGTCTTGGTAACCGGCGACCGGGTGGTTTAAGAGCAGCGACAGGGAATTCAAGTCAAATAAGGGGGAGTCGCGGTCAGTAATCGGTCGCGGTTGCGTCGCGGAGGCCGGGCCGGTGACCGGGGCGGGTTTTCCGCCTAGGAAAGCCGTCGCCAGGGATTTAGCCAGCGTGCGGGGTGAAGATGCGGATGATGGTGATGAAGGGGATGGATCATCCCGGGTATAATCGGTCGTGTCCGGTTCATTATAGGGTTGAATCAATTGCTGGAGAAACCGGGCCCGGTCACGAAGGTCGTAGTCTAGGTCAAAGCGGGCCAAGGTAAACAGATACTGGACCAGTCCCTGGAGGGTAGGGGTCAAAGGTAAGGCCACGGATGCCTTGGCTGCCAGGGTCAAGATACTCAATTTGACGGGACTGGTTTCCGTTTTAAAGCTACGGGCCCCCCATTGGAGTAAATCGGCCGGGTATTGGGGGAACGCGGCCGCAAACTCCCCCACGAGGTAGTACACGTTTTCGCGCGCGAGCGGGGCGGTATGGGGTTGCACAATAACGCTGACCAAGGCGGCTAGAAGGGAAGGCACGGCCTCGGAAGTGACGGTACGGGTCCGGATTAAGGCGCGAAGTTGGGCCACGGCATGACCTACTATGATGGGGTCGCTGTTGCGGGTCAGGACCACGAGGCCACGCAGACAGGCGGTGTGGTGCCGGGCCGAGAGGCGTTGGGCGCACCGACCGACGGTTTCAATGGCCGCTTCCACCAGGGCCGGCTGGTCGGAACGCAGGTAGCGCTGGAGTTCACGAAGTAAAGCGGGGGCGCCCTGTTCCGTGAGTGTAGCCTGCAAAATCTGGATTTTTAATTGCCAAATGTAAGCCGGGTCCTCGGCGGTCACGAAAAAATGGTGCATGTGGGGGGTGAACAGATCGGGTTGCTTTTCACAAATCACCCGAATATGGGTTAGGACGGCGTATTCCAATTCCCGACTGGCTCTTAGGACTCGAATTAACGGCTTCACTACCTTCGGTAGATCGGAATAGGGGCCGATATGGTAGAGGGCCGAAACGACCGTCATAACCACAGCGGCATTATCGCTCTGTAGGAGGGGCCAAAAGGAGCGAAGCAAAAGGGCATGGTCCTCGTCGAGATACTGGAGCTTCGCCGGGTGGTTGTCATCGATGTCGCTACCGGATCCTGGGGGTGGTTCTTGAGAATCGGGAATCGATTCATAGTCCTTACTAAAGGAGGGTGACGGTCCATTGGAGGATCCGGGGGTGGTAGAGCGGGGTTTCACTGGGTTGGGGTTGATGAACTGGGTCCGGGCGTACCGCAGAAGCAAGTTTACAATAGCAATCTGCCCCCATTCGTCCGTATCAATCAGCATCAAGCACAGCTTGGCGAAGTGCGGGTGGATAAGATCGAACCGATCGGGGCACACCCCATTGAAGGCCTGAATAACGCTACCGATAGTGATGGGGGTCTTTTCGTGCAGGAGGTTTTGAATGAGGGTGACCAGGGACGAGGTGAGGCTAGGGTCCAGGCTGTGGAGTTTGGGAATAGCAAAGGCCGCAATTTTGCGCACGTAGGGCGACCGATCGGCGACCCCTTTTTGAATAGCCATGAGCACGATGGAGCTGATAATGGGCACGCGGATACTCGACAGGACCCGCAACGCCATGGCCCGAATACCCTGGTGCCGGTCGCCCAAGTCCTTCTGAAAAGTGTTGATGGACAGGAGGGCCAAATCGGGTTCCTGTTCGGCGTAGCGCAGCAGGTACATGTACACTAACTGGCGGATTTCCAAATTGCCCGAGGCCACATTCTTCACCACATCGGGAAAGAATTCGGCCGCATCGTGCCCTTTGGTAATGACCGCAATGAGCCGGCGCATGCCTTCTAGTTTGTCCCGGTCCACCCGGGAATCGAGTTTCTTCTTGACATCCGCTAGTTTGAGCTCGGCATTGTCGTAGAACTGAACGGGATTCTCGAACCCGAAATCCTTGGCGTTCTCCACGAGTCCCTCGGACACGCGTTTGGATATTTCGGCGGCGCTGTGGGCGAGGGCAGCGGCCCGATTAAAGTATTCGGCCATGGCCTAGGGAGGAAGGGAAGACTTGTCTGGCAGGGGGGTATAATGGGTGAAAATGGGAGGTAGGGGTATTGTGGTAAATGGTTCGTTTTGGAACGTAGTATGAAATGGTGGGCCGTTGCAATAGAGGGGGTTCGGTATGAAAGATGATGGAATTCAATAAACTTGGTGGTTAGGCTGGGAATGGGTGCATGTGGTGGATGGAGGGGCGGTTAGAACTGGTCCTCAGGATACACTAACTTGATTATGCGGGCTTTCAACTGTGGTCACATTTCATCCCACCACTACTGAGGAAACCTGTTGGGCGATTTACTGTGGTATAATATCCCAAGTCACAAGCACTATGTAGTCCTTGCCCGGTACCAAGCTGCCAGTTTTTAAAGCCCTTTGCTAGCAAACCATAGGTCCAGTTTAGTCGGTTTTGGTTGAGAATTTAGAATGTTCGCAGTGTTTCGAATAAGGGATTCCTTATTCTACAGATTGGCTACTCGTCTAATTACATAGCCAGTATAGGTTTTTCCACAACCTGGGTTCCCTTCAACTATCCCCCCTCAGTAAATGCTGTCTGCATATAACCCATGGCATATGTAAGAGACCAGTGCTGCCTCACTGATCAAATGCAGAGCTACTCCAACCGTCAAAATAAATCCACACTGGTCCGATTTGGGAACGGGGTGACCTAGCCAAGGAAAATCAAAATAGTATATTATTGAATGTGCATGGAAACCTAAGCCATAGCCAATTTAATTACATGTAATGAATATGCCCATGGTTACGACTGGCAAGCTGGTCGGTCAACGGACAAGCCGCGCCTATTAGTATTCGGCCATCCGAGGCTGGGGGCATCAATCTCCTCATTATTCAGATGACGCTAGTTTTTGGGCAATGTGGCAATGGTAGTAAACATCCGGTGTAAACATGGGCCTGTCGGTGACTTCTTTGGGGGCCAGAACCCGATGGCGGGTCACTTTCCAGTGGCAATCGCCCGGCTGTTTCGGTAGGGTTTCGAGGGGCCGGTCGTCGGAGTACGAAATAATAATCCATCGGCCACCCGGTTTTAGCATTCGGCCCACCTGGCCAGCTAAAGCGCGCAGTCCCAAATCGGGTTCCGATTCGTCGCCACAGCAGATGGTGTCAGTTAGGGTTTTGTCGATGACGATATCAAACGGGGCCAGCGCCGTCAGAGTGGGGTCGGAGGTCATGGTCATGCAGTCGGCGGTAAGCCAGTGGATTTGGACGTCGTTTTCCGGGTGGTTGGTTGGGGCCTCGGAGGTAGGAAGCGTCGGTTCCCAACGCAGGCCAAGTTGGTCACAGAAAGTTCGGCACCGTCCAGTCATACGGTCGACTACCGATTGGCAATAGTCTACGTTGGCCACCTGGCGGAACCCGTGGGCCAACAGGTCGAAACCCAAGCGGGAAGTACCACAGCCTAGGTGAAGAACCTTGTCCGTGGGTTGCATATAGCGTTCAAGGATCGAGCGGAAGACTTGGTAATCGCCTAGCCATTCGAATTGGCTCTCCTTTTCAAAGCGCTGTTCCCAATAGCTCTTCTCATCGTAGCGCCTCGCATGTACCGTCATAGAGTCAGGCTGATCATAAACGAGGTCGTGGTACTCCTTAAGGGATTCAACCCAGGTAACAAATAATACTACAGGGAACTAAAAAAAAACACAGATAACGACTACAATGACAAAAAAAAAACAGGACCCATCATAACCTATTACAACCCGCCACCACCTATAGACATTCTTAGTGGCTAGGCATGGCAGGAGTGGTTGACCAGGTTCACATAGATGGGTAAACAGTGGATTCGACAAGTATGGCCGGCTGTCTCGAACGCCCGCCTAAGGCGCTCTCATTCGATTCCCAGGAATGCCGGACGAACTCCACCCTAGTAACTTGTGACAATCGGGCTGACTGTAGTAGAGTTGTGGGTGGCAGATACAACTATGGAGCTAGGGTAGGGTGAAGGGGGCTGCTATTTGCTTTACCCTGTTCCTGCGTCTTGGTATTTTTGTAGTTATTGTTTATCCTAGGTATACGGCTTCACTGACCTCATCCTGCCCAGCCCTTGAGCCATCCCAGTTGCTCCTCGACCCCTTATTACTCCCAACAGCGCCTCCCCTTCTTTTGGCTACCGATTCCCTTCTAGTTGGAGACTGTGCCATAGTGTCGTTGGAACGAATTTAGTACCATGTTGTCTCAAGCCGAAGTCAGGTAAGCCATTCTCAGCCTACAGAGAGCTATCCACCCGCCGAAACTGAGTTCGAAAATGAGCCTTGACCCGTCCCCCGGTCCAGCTCGAACAGCAGGACAAAGAACCCCTGGTTCGATTGCCTCTGTTTGTTCGTTGGATAATTTCGACCGTATAAGCCAGCTCTATCGTATACGCTTTATATTTTCAAGCACCTCGTTGCGATATATATATCTAACTTTTGAATTCTAATTGTATTTACGACCATTTCCGACTTGCCAGTCAGCGCTGGCGTCAATTTCGTGACGTCTCGCTTTTGTCAATGACAACCCTTCGGGAGCTCGGCCAAACCAGTCAATACACCGAACAGCACCTTCTTAGTGTCAGTTGGAAGCTTTTCCTGGAGTATCTTCCGGGCCTCGATGACATTCACCTACTGTGGCCCGAGGCCCTGCATAAGGAGCGCTCCCACTACGAACGGCTCCACATGAAGTACATTATCGAACCTTCGCAGCAACTCAATCCATCGTCGGACGACCAAATCAGTCCCATTGAAGGGCCCACCCAGCCGATTTCCCCATCTGTGGTTGATTTGTCGATTCACAATCCGCTATCGTTGGCCCAGGACAGTCCGTGGCAGCAGTATTTCCAGGACAATGAGCTGAAGGCCATTATCCAGCGCGATGTGGAGCGTACCTTTCCCGACCAGCCCTGTTTCAACCAACCGGATGCCCAGCGGGCCATCACGGACATTCTCTTCGTGTACTGTAAGATGCACCAAGATACCTCCTACCGGCAGGGCATGCACGAGCTGTTGGCCCCCCTGTGGAAGGCCGTCAATGAAGACCGGTTTCACCGGGGTACGGGGTTCCCATCCGACCCGGTGGTCAGCCAAGATAATATCATTTTTCAGGTCCTGGATGCCCGCTATGTGGACCACGATGCATTTGCCCTGTTTTGCCGGATTATGCGCGTGGCCCGGCCTTGGTTCGAGGTTAGCGATGTAGCTCGCAACGCCTCGGCTAACCTGCGGCCCCGTACTGCCCTACCCGGAGCAGGATCAGACCGTTCGGCAGGGGGAACTATTTCCGACTCACTCCGCCATTTGAAAATAGCGGAATTGAGCCGGGCAACCCCCATTTTGGCCAAATGCAACCACATCTTTTATTCCCTATTGAAGCGGGTTGACCCGTCTTTGTTTCAGCACCTTGAAAGCCTGGAAATCGAGCCCCAACTCTACGGTATCCGTTGGATTCGTTTATTATGGGGCCGAGAGTTTCCATTCGACGACTTGGTGACCCTCTGGACCGCCCTTTTTGCCCATGATCCGAATCTGGTCGCGGTCGAATGGGTGTGTGTGGCCATGTTAATTCGGATTCGCCATCTCCTTCTCGAGGGTGACTATTCCACTTGTCTTCAGCATATCATGCGCTACCCGCCCTTGACCGGTCCCGGAACGGCGGTTTCCTCCCCGGGCGACGGGGAAGGTGGTCGTACGTATTCGAATTATATCCCATCCTTCCCCCACCTACCGGGCCTGACTCTGACTACCTTAACCCCCGTCCAATTTCTGTTTCAGCAGGCCGTATACCTCCGCCAAAACCTGGGTCCCTCCGCGGGTTACTTAGTTATTACCCAGAATAATGCCATCCTGGGGATTGAGACCACCAATGAACCATTGCCCCCCCTGGACGCGACCGCACCCCTTTCCCCCCGGATCACTGATCCTATTAAACCTACTGTAAACCAGCACTACACCCGACGCCCCCTGCCACCCAGCCAGCCGGCTGCCACATCGGTCCCTACCACTCGAACCAAGACGGCGCCGGCAACCAGCCGGTCCAGCTTGGAAGCCGATTCCCAGCGGGCCATTAGCCAGACAACTGCGGATATTCTATTACAATGCGAGAAGTGGCTCCAGCTCCTCATTGAAACTCGGTCACCCTCCCAGACTAACCTAGCCTCCCCAATTCCCGAAGCCCATACGGATGAATCGGTTGGGGCGGTTGTTCCGGCGGTATTCCATACGCTTCGCTATACCCGGCAGATATTGGAAAAACGGGTGAATCCCAATGGCGCGGCGATTCACCAGCCCCAACACGTGTCCACCTCCGCTACGTTGAATCTTCTCCAAACCGCCCGGTCCCGGCTCAGTGCACTTGGCCGGGAACTCTCGCTGGACAAGGCCCAGACTGACGGGAATCCCGGGGCTGGGTCCCGGGCCGTTGCCAAACCCCGTGCGACGCAAGTGGAACAGACCTTTTGTCGGGTAGTGGCCGTCAGCTCCACTCCCCCGGAGACCCAGCCCCCTTCGGATCCGTTGCTCTCGCTTAGACCGCCATCCTCCTCACCAACTTTAAGGGCCCAATCGCCGCCTTTGATCCGACCCTTATCGCCCTCCTTATTGACCGGTCGCGCACAAGCATCAGGATCGGCCATGCGTTCACGTCTCACCACCCGGGGAGTCACTTCTCCCCCTCTGACGGCCCGATCGCCCCCCGTCTCGTCAGGCACGGGTCGCCATGGGTCTATGTTTCCCAATTCTTCGCAAATCGGCTCCAGGCCAGGTTCCCAGTCCGTGACCGACGACCCCTTAGGGGCACTCCGCTGAAGTCTCTTTTGATAATTGCGCAAATATATGTTTTTGAATATATTAATTGCCCTATTATATATTGGTTATAAATATATATTTGTATGTTCTTATTCCACTATATCCCGCTTTCTTTCTTTTTTTCCTCGGAAACTTGAACTTTCATCATAATATTGTTTTTGATTATGTGATATAATCTGTTTCTCAGTAAATTCTTGTGATAATCCCTAAACGCAGATATATTCTCAGTGTGAGTGGCATATCTTAGCTAGAGTGGTCTACTTCCATTTACAACATTTATACAATATATGGGTTAGATATTTGGCGCAGTTGTATAGGCTTTTGAATAATATATGTTTGGGATGGTAGGCGGGATAATAGGGCGATTACCCCTTCTATCATCGAACTTCATTATTTTATTACTATTATTAGCGAATTACTTCATCGAACCCATCCCCATCTTATTAATTGTTTTTCTGGACTTAAGTCCCGGCTTTGAAAAGGGTCTATAGTACCACCGGGGCGGGTGAGGCCTGCTATATATACCCGAGGGCATATAGGGGCCTCGGAAAAATTACTAAATAAAGCAAGTCGCGGCTTTAGGAGCCGTCGATTCCCATGATAGAAGGGGTAATCGCCCTATTCCATGGAATACACTAGTCGAGATTAGAGGATATCGGAGAAGTAGCTATGCTAGTTAAAATTTTATAGTATATTAGATAGTGGAGAGGTGCACCCCCCAGGGCTGCGCTATATACAATATACTCATTGGCCAAAATGTTTATCTAAAGAACGCCTCCGGGGAATATACGGATATATATAAAACCGACTATTATTCATCAAAAAGTCGAAAAGAAGATGTTAGTAGATTGATGTATAGAGAGTTTGCAGTTATGGGCACCTTATTTGAAAAATACCAATCGAAAGTATCCCCAACTGGGAAAAATCTGAAGATGTCACACCCTGGCTGGAACATACAATTTAACTCGGTATTTTAGATGTTAGTGTGGCCGTTTCAGTAAACTAATTCAATATTTTCCATCAACACAGATAAAGGCATCTGTCCATAGCCCCACCATTATCCATATTGCCACAGCAGCATTGTATTATATGCGGAAATATCCAGTCTGATTTCCTTATTATTGGGCATTTCCTTAGACTTATTTCTATCATAATTAAAAAGATTGGTTTATTATGGTATTTTAATAAATAGCATCCCAATATAAAAAGGATGCCACATCCTGATACATGCAGTTTCTTATACCCATATACAAATATAGTAGAAACAATAGTACAAGTATCGGGCCTCATTTAACCTACAATTATGCAGGCACCTCCCAGTGTTTGATCAACTGGTGGCTGGGACATTGGCCTGACCCCAGTCAGCCTCGATGAGCTCATAGCAGGGGTCAAACACAGGGTAATCCCTCAGAACAAAAGAGGGATACCCAGAACCACCCTGTTGGGGGTGGCTAAGGTGAATTAGTCCCTGCATTATTGCAGGAAGAGGCTTAAGAATGGCCATGGTGAGGGGGGGAGGAGATAAAAGTGGGAGGTGGGGGGGGGGGAAGTAAGGTGAAAGGTTAAGGGGAGAAAAAGGTGGAAAGGGAGCAACAGCTATGGTAAGTGTATCCAAAATATGTTGCTAATAAGTGGGTACTAGGAATGGAGTTTTTGTGCCTATTTATAATCTGCTGATTGTTTTATTAATCAGACATTACATTGGTACCTAACTACTTTTTCAACATGGTCTGCAAGTGGGTGTCTATTCCAATACCCTATTGGGTCAACAATACCCTTGTCAGTAGCGTATATTAGGAATTGACCAAGGAATAGCTATTATACCTCATTATTTCCTTTGTTGCCTTATTCAAGTGGCTTCATGAACATATACAGTTAGTATATCTGTCTTACAATATACATTATACTATGGTTAGGCACAATTAATAGGTGTCTTATGGCCTACAGCAACTAATCCTAAGATAGGGTTATGGCTGAACCTTTGGACTGGAGGCTTCTAAATAAAAAGATTTTCATAATAACTATGCAGAAAAACTTCTTGATTTTCCAGGTCTGTGTTTTTTTCAAGGATGATCAGACCAGCTATAACAGCTAAACCCTTCATTGTTACCCACCGTATGGGTTATTCAAGGAGATGGATCCACTTATCAACCATTATAATGGGCTGGCAATGGTTCTGATAGACCCTGCTGGTCCTGATTAACCACTGATCAAATGATTACAGTCTAGGCATAGCTTAATCCCAGCTAAATGCCGCGCCCCTAACAGGAAGGATGAAGTTTCCTACCCTTCAGTGATTGATTATAATAGTGGACGAACCTGGAATTACTGATAGTTATTTAAAATACAATTGGGATAGGCCATGTGAACTAAATTATTAGTGGTTTACATTGACACCAACTGCGGCATTGGAGGAGATGACTGGCCTAAATGGTGGCTGTGCCCTATTTTTATGAATTGTATAGTAAGCCGGGGTATTCTAAGGCAATCTTCACATTGCCATGGTCACCGGGATTCTTCATCTTATCTTCACCAATTTTAGGTCACGGTTAAACATTGGCAGGTTCTATTAGTTGAATAGAAGTCTCCCTGGCCTATTGTGCTACAGCCTTGTTGTCTACCTTGACTGCGGGGTACTGAAAAATCTGATGGTTCAGCATTTGCCTGTTAATAGCATGGACTTAATGGTGGAAAAGTATATCATTATTATGAAGATCCTATAGATTGTTTAGAACAATTGGGCCTAAATTACCAGGATGTCTTGTTTGGCGTCTTTAATCCAGAAGGGCATTACAGGCCATGCTACCATAGCATGGTTTCATACCTATTATCATTGAAAGGAAATTCAGCCCAGTTTCATCCAGTTTTAAATGACATGCATATGGTTAAATCAATAGGATATACCCATATTATGTTATATGTTCCGCAGCGGTAGTACAGCCACCATGTGAGGAATCCAAACCCATGGGTATGTGGGTTGTTGTGCTTTTTTTTGACCACCTAATAGTGATTGTTGCATTTGGAAGGGGAATGAGGTAATACAATATGGGTGAAATTCGGCTTGGTTGTATAAGGTTGTAACAGATATGTGTATGGGATATTAGTAGGATGTTTATTTTCAACTAGTAGTATTCCCCTCATCAAATGGATTTTTTGTTATACAGCCTTGTTGAACTGCTCCCATATGGTCCTTAGTTTTCTAAGGTTCATTGTTCCGCCAAAGTAGATAATTGGATCACCTGGTGATTGCCCGTTGCAAAAATGTACCGCCGGGTACTCTAGTAGCGGTATTCAATTGATCGATGCAGGAGCGGAGCGTAAAATATATCACAGATAGGATTTCCCATATCCCGCTTTTTTGATAGCGAGATCAACCTGGTAATCGGACACGTGGATTAGGGTGGATAGCAGAAGAACCAATAATTCAGAGACTAATTTGAAGGGGTTATTTTCGAAAGAAATACGGATCATTACTTTGGGTGAAATTCAAGTCAACTGTAGAGGCTTTCGAATAAAATGGATTTTTTGGTTCACTCAACTTGGCAGAACACGCCAGCTTATTTATCTTATGAAGGCAAATCTCACCTATACAAGTTCTGGGTACTAGTTGGTGATTAGTAAGATTGTGTGTGTAATACCGTCCGGAATGCCACAATTGATTGACAGGGTTAGATATCAAATCCCGTTTATAAGGGTTAAGTTCATTCAGGCTGTATAATGAAAAATCCATTGGATGGGGCAAATATTACTGATTAAAAGCTATTCTCACATATATTTGCCCATACACGTATTATGTAAAACCTTATACAGCTGTTTTGAATCTCACCCATATTTTACCCACCACATCTATGTTGTTTTTTTTTTGCTTTTATCTTAACATCTGTTCTAACTATGCTTATCCTATCAATACAGCAATTTACTTCAGCAAACCAATTATAATTGATATATTTACATCGAGTGCGTCTATTGTTTGCTACCTTTTATCTTTTTATATATTTTGAATTGCAATTGACTTACTTTCAGTGTTCTACTTTGCTTATAAAAGATGTTTGAACCCTGCGAAGGAAACACAGCAGTCATCTAACTATCTGTTGTTCATATATTGAGGATATTAATTTCGCTAGTATTTTCAGCGTAATTTAGCCATTATAATATCATATTAACCGCGCCCTCGTAACCAGACTGTCTGCACCCTTGAGTATTGACATGCCATTTGGCCAGGGATCCTCCATCTCGGTGTCTCCACGCCTGGATAAGGAAGCTGAGACCATATTTTACACTACTAAGTCTAATGTATCGAAGGTGAAGCAAACCAGTACCACAACTACCGCATTACTGACTATATTCATCACCCAGACTAATTTGTGTCATACTTTTTTTTTGCTTGATGGGACTGGCAACGCCGGTAAATGAGAATTTCCGTGGAAAGATACTTCGACAGATGAACGAGACATTGTGCTAATAGAAATTGCTTTGGATAGCACAGTCGGTTGGCTGAATTTGGCATCCTATTCTAATAGATGAAAATACTATTGAAAAGAAACTGTTAGATTGTAACCCCTTCAGAGCGATGCTGCCATAAAACCACACTGCAATTATATTATTCATCTTCGATACTTCATTTGCAGTATTAGCCAGTGCCATTAAATTGCAGACGGCTATAGTTTAGCTAAAGACATCGGAACAATATCTTGGAATAAGAATTTCCCTCGTCGATAATCAGGGCCGTAAGGATATTTAGGGTTCTAGAACCCTCATCCCGCGGGTTGTTGCTGCCAACCCCCTCCCCCCCTAAACCTTGAAAACAACACTTCGGCTTAGTAGTTTTATAAACCACAGAGAACCCAAATTCGCTTAGAAGAGACTCACAGTTCTTGCCATTCCTGCTCAATATCATGCGCGCAGTTCCAATACAATGGCCGAGTGGTAAGTTCCGCCTGGCTTTTGATTTGCTCATAGTAAATCGGGCAGTCGAGGGAGCTGCAGATCAATGGATGCCCAACGGGGGCCCGCAGCAAAAAATCCGGTACCGAGGTGCACTGACTGCAACACTGGTTGAGAAATTGATGGCGTCGTTCCATGCGTTGAACCTTTAGGGTCAGAGTAAGGATGGTGGCCTGGGGTTGATTGGCACATGCAGGACATATATCTACCGCATCGCAGTCAGGGTTGTGTATATAATGGGTTCGTTAGAATCGAAAACGACCAGTGGGAATCAACATTGGCCTCCCATTGCCCACAGAGTCCGTGGTATTGAATTAGTATTGTGGGCAATAGTGTCAATACATTTCAACAGCCTACCATGTTGGCCTACCTTGTTTAGTTTGAGTTGAACAAACGAGGCACTGGTGGTATTTAAAATATTGATCCAATGTGGTTCGCGGAAGATTCGTTGGTGCGCCACTCGAGTCCAAACCACCCGTTTGATGGTATAACGAGTGAAGCATTCGGCGGTTATGGCTACTTTTGGGCATTTCGTTGAACCAATGGTGTAAATCCACTCCAATAAGTGTAAATATTCGATTGAGGCTGGGGATTATTTGCTTAAGAATGTAATACCGGCCGTGTAGCCGCATCTGAGGGTTGGCCAGAAGCTCCCGCGGACTCATCACTTGGTCAGCCAGCCGGTCCTGGGGTCCACCGTAGACCACCACGTACGGGACACGCTCGCCATACTGGGGTTCCTGCCGGGGATCCACCGCCATATGCTTCAGGGACACAATAGCGCCCGGGGGCGGGAGGCGGTTGGGGTTATACACGCCTAATTTGACCTCCTTAGCGAAGACGAAATCCTGGATACTAACCCGTCCCCTCGAGATCTTACCCCATTCGCGGTGCAAGTAGGTCCGAATGCGGGTCAAATCCTGATGCTCGAAAAGTAGCCGAAGACACTTCTCCATTATTTTCTGGGTAGCGGGGCAGCCATCACGCCGGACGGTTTCAATGCCTTTGCCTTCAAATATGGGCTCGGCTTGGCGGCGGTGTTCGTATTTATAACCGACATAGCGCTTCTTAGCCAAGAGCACACAAGGATGGTAAACCTATAAAGTGAATAACACCCATTAGCCCACAGTGGTATAGTTCAGCTGGTTAGCCGGCGAATATGAAAAGTGGGGACTGGGGCCGGGTAATAAGATGGATTTGAACAGCATTTTGTCGATATGGGTGAAATTCAAACCAGCTGTTTAAGGTTTTATATGATACATGTATGGGTGAATAATCTGTGAGAATAGCTTTTAACCAGTAATATTGGCCTCATCCAATGGATTTTTCATTATACAGCCTGAATGAACTTCTCCCATATACTAGCGTTCAGTCCAACCAGCCGCATAGATTGATATGTGTATTAGAAGTGGGAATGGGCTTTAGTGGGTGTGCTTACCTTTTCAAATTTTAGTTTGACGGGTGGTGGGTTTTGGTCCGAAATAAACTTCGCCATTTCTTCGCCAATGTCAAAGGCCTGGTCCCGGGTCGCTCCCGGCAAATAGACAAAAAGACTATCCGTATCCCCATAGACCACTTTGGCGTTCCAAGTCGGGTGGTTATTCACCGCAGCAATGGCCCGCTCCAGAGTCTCCCGACCCGTCTGAACGATGCTATCGGCGATGTCCACGCAGGGCATTCGACCGGAGAAACTGGCCCCGATGTAGCCGTAGGTTACATTAGCGACCAGTTTGAGGGCCATTTGAAAAGAGTCCAGCTTCCGTACCCGGGCCTGGAGCAGGGCCCGTCGGTCGCGGGTGGCGGTGACCTTGGCGGTCTCAATGAGTAGTTGACTAATCCGGGCCATTTGTTGTTTAACCAAGACTCGAGTATCAAGTATTTCGGTGAGCATCCGGGCCACTAAGCTCTGTCGAACCGGTGCCTTGACGTACATGGCCCCATTGGGGGCAACTTGAAGTAGATTATGCCTGGCCAACGTCCCTACGAGTCCACGGGGTAGGTTTACTTCGCCCGCCCCCATAGGTTTGGGCTGATCGAAGGTTGCCATCATGCCGAGGCAGGTTGAATAGCAGTAGTTGTAGGCGATCATGATGGATGGGTACAGGGATTGGAAGTCCAGGACGATCAAAGGGCTGGTGTAAAGGTTCGATTGGGGCTCCATTACCAATGGTAGGCACTCGGCTGCGCGCTGTTGAGCGACCTTCTTAGCCCCCGGGGAAAGGGTCATAAAATTCTCGGGCTTAGTCAAGCGGAGCATCATCGCCTCCACTTTAAACTGCGACCCTCGGGTGAGAACAGAAAAGAAATCCACACCGTATACTTTGGCGAATTCGCTCGACTGGTGGATAACATTGCTGGCATCCAGGAGTTTGTTGGTTAGTTCGGCCCTCTCTAAATGGTACTGATATACACGGCTCTGCAGGATGGGGGATCCCTCCGTAGACCATCGGGTAAGTGTGTCATAGTCAAAGCGGGGTACCCTGGTCCAAAGTAATTGGGGTTGGTCGTACAAAAGACACATGTATATATAGAGAGGAGGAGATAATAATTATACGATGGTGGTTAGTTGACTAAGTGATAGCTTATAATTTTTTTTGTATAGTCATGTTTCAAGTACAGGCCAGCTGTATTAAATATACTCTCTCAAAAAAAAAACAGTTCACCTACCGACGGTGGAGAAAGTGGTATACAACATTTTCAAAAGAAAATATATTCAAGGCGCAGCGGCTCTTCATTATCCGCCAAACGTTAAGCACATGTCGGCCACTGATCTGAATCGACGATGATTTGCGACGGCGGTACGCTTCCGCGGCATGTCGTTCCACCCGAGGGTTTGCGGGAGCGCCCGGCGGCCCCATATCAGAAGGTAAGTCTGGTCGATCCTTGGTGGTTGGGTCGACTCGCAGGCGGGAGAGCATTTCGTTTAGGTCCAGGTGGTAAACCCACGCAGCTCGGTCCAGGAGATACCCCCATGACCCATTCTGGATCTCGTACCCCGCAATAATATCAGGGTCCCAGCGACGCGTAATCCAGTGGCACAGAATGTGCAAGAGGCGAGTCTCATCCTGCAAGGGGACTAATATAACATCGGAGTTCGTTCGATTACAGGAGCTTCGGATAAGGCGCGCGAGGGCCGGGTCTCCTGATGGGATTTCATCACCATTGGTAGGCGTGGCTACGGCATCGCAGTAGAAAATATAGGTTTGGAAGGTCTTGGATCCACTGGTGTTACCCTCTGATGAGTTGGTGGAGAGTTCTTCGGTGCTGGTCGCTTGCTGGGAAAAATCTGTGGGTTCCCAAAGGCTGCAGAAGATTGCCTGGATTGGATCGTGAAGTGGATCAGGACAGAGCGATCCCCGGGTATTTACTAGGAAGTTTAATTATACAAATCATTTTTTAAAACGGGTCAACCGAAAGTCAGCAAATGAGGAGGGCTATATTGAGAATTCTAGAACCGCCAATAATTGGGCATTTTCTCTATCAAGCCCGTTGGAATTCACGGAAACCCCCCAGATTTACAAGACTAGCGTACCTTAATAGGCGTGGCTGCATTGGCTTCTACAGAAACACGACTGTACTTACCATGTATTTCTAGACTTAAGACCGACATGAGCGTGTGGAAAGTCGCGGCTTGCGGCGTGCTGTAGTTCTGACTGACTTTATAGTCAGGACGCCTTCGGTTACTAGGGCCTTGAATCTACGGGTGAGTCGATATACCGATCCAAACAGAAGCAAATGTTAGGTTATTCCATGAAAACCAACTAATAACCCTGGTATTTAAACAGCAGAGAATAGTGTGTGTGGAACATACAGAGCTAGAAAGTCGACTACAATATAATAAAAAGCAAGGACGTGTCGGGCGACAGAACATACCTGACTAATCTCAGGAGTTGCTGCCTCTGAATGGATGCCCTTCATGGGAGTATCCCGGCAACTGGATGGTGATTGATACACGATGCCTGAAGCCTTCGACTGTTGTGCTACTATGGCACCGCGCAGTTGACATGGTGGACAAGCCAGTAAAGGTATTCGGAAATACAGGGTAGGAATTAATAACCAGCACCTCAACCGTCAATAATAATAATCGTCACCGCCAATGGTGTTGGCTGGAAAGATGACAATGGAGTACCACCCTTCGCAATATACACGTTTTCTGTGCGACGGAACTACTAATTCGGAATGATCGGATATGGCTGGACTTACGTGTACCTGGTGAGCAGAGCCAGTCTCGGATCGATTTAGTGGATGGGGGTTTCGCCGCTAATGTCCAATGCCGGAAGCCCGACAAGTTGGGCCGGTGATTCAATTTTTCCGATTCGACCATACTGAATGCTGGTGCCTGGTAAACCACCGGTGCCAAATTATACGTTGGTAGACTGGAGAGCAGCTCCTGGTGGGTTGGTGGTGGACGTGCATACCGAAAACACCTCTTCCCTGAACCAATATCAGCCGATTTGGGGTCTTCTGGTTCAGATTCCACATCCATTCCATTACCCCAGAACTGTTGGGAGAGTGGCTCGTCAGGAATGAGTGGCCCTGGGGAATGCGAGATATTGGGTGGTGAATTGATATACCTAAGGGATTCCCCTGGTGTAAAATCACCTGTATTTTGACTCTGGGTAGGCCACCAACCGTTATTGGCCGGCGAGTATGTCGGTTCCACATCAGAAGTATCAAGGAGCAGTCGCTTTTGGCTTATTGCTTCGTCTACGTCATAAATTATAGGCATTGCAGAATCAATCGCCTCCGGAACTGGGGGTGGTAGGATAGCGCCCAATAGTGGTGGTGAACTACCTAATGTTAGACTAGTCAGTTGCGCAGTATGCTTAACTGTCGACGAAGGACATGGTGTCGCCGGAGGCTGCCATTCTGCTGTGAATATAGGAGTTGGTCGGAATCCAGAAGCACTAGCAGAATGACTTGCGGTTAGCCGAGGAGCCAGATTGGCAATAGGCGTATTAAACAGCGATTCGATAGTCAGAGGGACCTGCGTAGCAGTGGGCGAGGAAGCAGCCCGTGGTGTTTTGAAGGGCGATTGAACACCAGATAAGTCAGTATAGTCTCGGTACACCGAACTGGCCTGGGTGCGAAGCTCGGCGGGGGTGGCCCAAAGTAGCGGAGACGCAAGTGGTGAATTGGGCGGATCATCGGTTGAGCCTGCTGAAGACAAAATCGGACTCGGAACCCAACTTTTAGGTGGGGTGGGGGATGTAGTCGTCGAGGCCGAAAATTGGGACGGTCGGTCCCGAGGTGTCGCGTCAAGTAGTTGGGACATCCACGTCGGATCTGGCGACACTGGGATGGACTTAGGCGCCCCACCTGTCAAATCAGTGGGCGATAATTGATATATGCCGTCTTCCTCCATATCATCTATTTCATCGCCCAAACATGTAGGTAGACGGCCTTGGTATACTACCGGCGGGGGGCGTGTGAAGAGAGGGGTCCGGGATACAGGCTTTTTTTTTAAAGGGGAGCGATGACCACGTGAAGTGTCGGATCTTCTACGGGACTGACGAGTAGTTGAGACGATAGTAGACCGGTGCGAAGGCCCAATTGTCAAAGAGGAGGTTCGTGGAGGCCGACTAGGTGTAACCGATGAGGGGAAAGTATTATTATGTACAGGTTTCCGGGTAGAATCACGGGCCTGTCGGCGGGAGGAGGTGAAGTGGAGGGGCGTGATGGTTGAGGGGGTCGATGTTAGACCCTCCTTACTCGGAAGCAGCCGTTCGGGCCTGGCTGAAGAAGAACGGCCTGGTGTTAAACTAGGACTATTGGCGGGGGGAAGCTGGCCACTTGGTTGCAGTGGGATCTGAGGATATTGTGGACGGGCATGCGGAGATGGTTTCAGGGAGAGTCGTTTAGTACTAAACTTGAGCGCGGGGCGGTGTCGGGGTTTTTTAATAGGTGGGGGCCGCGGGTTGGTTGAAGACCGGGTATTGTCCGTCGGAGCTTTAATACAGGGGATGTCGTCAGCCCCATCCCACTGCGGAATCGGCCAGGTGGATGGAATTGGAGTTAAATATTGGGATAATTGGGAATCCTCTGGGGTATTATTCGGAATAGAGCCGGCTGAAAGGTCCTCAGTGATCGGCATATCACCATTTCGGGATGAGTGATCGGCAAGTGGGGAAGGCAGGCTACTTTCACTGCCGGAGTCCTCTTGCCCCATATCCCGCAGAATCTCCCATAGCTCCATATCTATTTCGTCCAATTCGTCCGCTTCTAGGTTGGGGTCCTCTAAGATCTCATCACACTGAGGTTCAATAAATGGAGCGTCGGAGTGACCATTAGGGATGTCTGATTCTAGCACCATACCGGTGGAGGGAGAAGTCGAAGGTTTATCAGGGGTTAACAAAGAGCCCGGAGCCCATTGATGCTCCTGTGATAGATTCCGCTCTCCAGGGGTCAAGCAATGGGCCCGGGAATGGGCGATTGCCCGATGGTTCACAATGCTTTGGGTTGGTGGAACTAACGAGTTTTCATAATCGAGGCATTCATTGGGAATATATAACATCAAGCACGTCAAGAATATACAATGTCAAAAATTACTCGTAGTAAACCATTTTCATTGGGGGGATCCTTAAGATTTGATGAAGTATTAGTAAATGTTTAAGGGCTTCAGAGTTACCCTGAGACTTACCCGATTCGGTTCCACTACATTGCGTAAATGTTGGCAGTCCTGCTGGTAATTGTCGGGGCCGCTGAACAATGGCCTCGAACGAAGTGGGTATGAGTCGCATTTTGGCACAGCTGGATACTGATACTGCCATTCCGGGAGGAAAATTAGACCAATATTGCTGGATATTGTTCCACCGATCCCGCGATTGGTCATTTATGGGGGAACTACTAGGATGACAAAGTTGCCGAAAACAATGGGAGTCGTAATTGGTGAAGGATTTATCCCCACAATCATCGTTTTGAATGTACCGCTTTAAAAGGGTTCGCAGCTGGTCTTCATTCGACCATTTCGGATAGTATAATTGGGGGGAAGATGGTGAGGGTGAGCCCACAGGCCTGTCGGTAGTTTTGGATTTTGACTTCGCGGAGGGAGTATTCGGTGCGGTTCCAATATCAAAACTTTGAACCATCTACGCTCTGGATAAAGTATGGAAGCATGCAGTTAGTCGTTTTTTTTTCAGCTTGGAGTTAAGACACTCGCCAATAGAATGGCCGAAATCGGCCCGTAACCACTCCGTGGCACTAAGTAAATATTAATAACCGCATACCTCAACAATGCTAGCGAGCGAGGGTACAAGGCGAGCGCTCGGAACTTTGGGCACCACTTGCGACTCGGCAACTCGGTTATGCATGTTACGAGCCCGTACCCAGTACTGGTTAACGATAGCCTGGCCCATAACGTCGACTTCTTGAGCACACCAAGTAGCGGGCTCGAGTGCCTGGTGATTAGAGGAGAGGGCGGGCCAAGCACTGACTGACGGCACTGGGCCACTAGACCGGCGAGTAAAAGAGTCTGCTACGACCCAGTCCATCCCGTACAGGTTGTGATCGATCATAAACTGCAACAAGTAAGGGATATGGGCCTCGTAGACATCGAACGGGGTGTCTAATACAGCGCCGCGCTGTAATAGCTCGGCAAGAATGCGGCCATGGCCCGGCTGGCTGTAGTGCACTTTCCAAAAAAGCAGCTCACCAACATGATAGCCGTAGAATGGTATGCCGCGTACTAGGGTAAGCTGAGTAACCAGGGGGTTTCGACGAGGATCGATGGCAGAATGCCCAACGGCCACGGCAAGCGCGTGGTTTAGACTTAATGATAGCTCAGTGCGGTATTCTGTGGATGGGAGAAACGGACAACCCCAATATCGCTTACAAAGTCGGTTATCTAGCTATAAACACAGTCTCCTGATGGACGATGAGGGGGCCAGAATACCACTGAGGGAGTGGATTGCAATATAATGAAAGTGATCCTTTCGAAATGAATTGCATCGGTGAATCTTTTGGATAAAGTGGCTTACCATCGGCCGTCTCTAGTGAAGCACGATACGGGATATAAAGGTACGGCCATACTTGGTGGACATGGATGCATACAGTGCTATTGGTTACCGCATCACGCCCGTATATGCGAATGACGGGGGCCTGGTGGGGTTGTCCCAGAGTGGCCGGGGCAGACGGCGCAACTTGATCCCAGGCCGTAGGCGGGCGATTGAGGTAGTAGTCAATGTGGGCGAGCCGGACGCGGAGACACCCGTTGACGGACTTGGTACCAGGGCCGGGGGTGGCTTGGGGAGAGGAGGGCTCATTGGCGAATAGGCTCCGTTGACTTGGAAGGACCATTCCCGAAGGAGCTGAATTAAGCAGGGTAACGTGATGGTGAATGTGTAGCTACGACGAGGTGGAGGATATAGGCATAGGTATAGGTATAGGTACAGGTACAGGGAAAGGTATATAAATACAATAAGTTGAAAAATAAAGGGAGCACGCTACACATAACCAGAAATGGAGGAGTTGCACTTGGGAACTGCTCCTGTTTAGGGAGGCCGTACATTCCTTTAGAGAAGGAGCCGCAGCATAGCTACCTCTCACTGAGCTGAGAGGAAAGGCTATTAATAAGCTGCGGTATATTTATTGTTTATAATCGGAGCCAATATGTATTCAGATACGCGCTTTTATATGTGGCGTATGGAGCATTATTTATTGCCATTCGGATGGGATTTTGCTTATATTATGCGAGTCCGACGGGTGGTAAATGGTCCTTTTTTCTATATTGACTATCCGGACTTGGTTATATATAATATACCTGGTGATCAGAGCCATTTAATACCGTGATCTTTCTCCCTCCTTTTCCCCAAATATGGGAGTAGTTTAACAAGGCTGTATAACGAAAAATGCACTTGATAAGGCAAATACTACTAGTTGAAAATAAACATCCCACCGATTTTCCCATGCACATACCAGTTAAAACCTTATACAGCCAAGCTGAACTTCACCCATATAAACCCTTCTGATTCGGAACTGGTCGTTTTTTGACAAGGGGGGTGGAGGACAAGTAGGGTTCCTACCATCGGGGCTAGACTATTGAGCAGTCTAGAATAGAATAGCTAAAAATCAGCGTTGAGATGAGGCCATCACTTAAAAGATGTCAGTTTAATGATGTATTCTCCCGTTAATTACGGTTTTTATACCAGGGCACTATAAGCACTTGTGCGATGGCGATGGTAGTAAGGGCGAATATTCCGAATGCAGTTGACGAAGCCCAAGACCGACGGGAAGATGTGGGCTGTACGGCCACAAGCTGTCGCCAGAAACTTATTAGCAGCCAAAGAGCTTAACCGGGCAGGCTTGCAGCTGATCCGATAATAAGAAAACCCCCTTCCATAAGAATAATATATATATATATATATATATATAATGATACGTCATAAATGCAGCATACCCAGCTGGCTGGAGGTGCATATACAGCTCATCATTGCCATCTAATTGATTATGCATTACCGAAATACCACCACCACCTGACTACGATTCAGGTACATCCCTGGTCTTATTATAAGGACGGCTGTGGTACACCCCTCAGTCTTACATCAACCCTTTTTCTATTTATTTCAGTGATTTGTTTACCTAGGCTTAAGCTAAACAGTGGGAGTTCTAGAATACCAAGTATTTTTTATCCACAATTACGCAGGGCTCGCTGTGTTGGATGACCCCATTTAGTGGCACCGGCAACTGACGGTCGTGTGAGGAATCCAGCCGTGGTGGATTGACGATTCCCCGGCCCAACACTGGTACAATTCCTACTGGTGGGATCCCTTTTAAGCCAGCTGTGACCTGGCAGATCATGTTTATAGATTTAAATAGGGTTCAGACCCATACGCCCGTTCAAAAGGCCCAACAATAGTGAGGCCCGGTGATGCGCCGCCAACTCCACTTTGGTCCCTACAATACTAATAGGGACTGCTGCTACTGACTAGACAGTATTTATCGTGTGGCCGGGCGTGGTATTGGGGAGCCCCTTGCGTTGATATTTTAACAGTCTGGCTTATGCATCGGGCCACTGTTTTCTAATAACCTTTATCGTGGGGATTATTTACCCCTCCCACAGGTCGCATAGCTCAGTAATGTGGACTTGTCACCGAAGTCCATATTCGTTGGCCCTTTTGGTACAACCACAACACTCAGGCCTCAGATAAAATTACCCAGGAACGGTTCATTAGCACGAAACATACTTTCTTTCCTCTTCGTTATCCACTGACCTAGCCCCCCCCATACTTGATAATAGTGCCCTGTATCATACAATTTTAGCCCTAGGAAAGCCCGTTGAGGACTTGCCGACTGGTTCTAACTTATCTTCAAGTATACTGAAGGAAGAGGCTGGTTGTGTACTACTTTTTTTTACACGTTGACTCCGACCATGGGTTTAGGAGAACCTTTGGTTAAGATAAGCGGGTATCTCTTTGGCCCTTTCCCACCTTATTTGTTTAAATAATATAACCCTGCGTCGCCTCAGTCTATTGGCCAGTGAATACATTCTCCGCCAGCCGCCGCTCTCGAAATCCGCCCAGTACCGCACACAAGTTGGGCCAACATGGCTAGCGACATCGAGAAGCTGCAGTTGCCCGAGGTGCCCAATCCCGGCTCTGCCGAGCGACCGAGGCCAAGAGCTCCGTCAGTTGACTACCGCTGGGACTCGCGTTGGAGCGGCAGCATTTGGTACCGGGGGCTACTTCGCATCCAACGGGTGTCTTTTTTCCTCGACCACTCACGCATGGGACGGGTCTGGGACCTTTTTGATACGGCACTGAATTTAGTGCAGGTGGCCTTGTTTATTGGGGTATGTGATTGACCAAGCCCGTCTCATTGGTAACTGACTTTAATGGCTATATAATATTTACACTGATTAACATGCTAGTATAGTGGTTGTATTGCAGCTGCTGAGCTTAGTCCCTTTAGCGCCTTTAGTTTGCCCCGGTTACACCAACGACAGCTAACGAGCCCACTCAACGGGAAATATAAATTATGCTTACCTTGCCATCTATCACCACTGATATTGTATAACCTTAGGCGACTACAGTGGTAAATTCCTCTGCGGAACCCATCCCGCTCCCTCTGTACCACCGGATCCCCGGCCTTGTTATCACTATCGCTCTCCTCGTACAGTTCCTGATCCGGCACCTACTTATCACCGGCGACTATTTCACCTGGTACATGCTGGTTACCCTGTTCGATACTATCCCTGCTCTGGCCGCCAACTGCCTATCCTTTGTCAATGATGGTTTCTACAATAGCTATCTTAGCGCCGGCGTGTTGGTTATATTTTACCCCGTGCGGTTCCTGCGCTTGCAAATGTCCCTGACCCAGCTATTGACCCCGGGGCAGTCTTCCATTGTGCGCCTGTCTCCGTTTAAGCGAAAAGTGCTTCTTTTAGTTAGCAACGTTGCCATGACACTACTGACGGTTGCGGCCATTCTCCATACTCTCCTTCACCATTTCTATAGAGAGGAAATCCAGGCCCTTGCCAAGGAATTCAATTATTTTGATGCCTTCTTTTACTGCTCCGTAAGTATCACCGCGGGCCCAGCCGACGATGTGATACCGGACCTGTTAGTCACCCGTTTAGTGGTTATGATGATTCTGGTGTTAGCCGCTCTGTTTCTACCTGGTCCCATTGGCGATCTCGTGGACCTTATGCGGGGGATATCCCAGTACTCGTCCTATACGCCCGACCCCCGCTCCAACCACGTTATTCTGTGTGGTTCTCTGGATAATATGGCCATAAGCGAGTTTTTACTCGAATTCTATAACGTTGACCACGGATATCGTATCATGCACACATCTGTAGTTATCGTGCACACCGACGAGCCGGATGACGAGCTGGAGGGTCTCCTCAACGATCCCATGTATGCCACCCGAGTCCAGTATTACTTAGGATCACCCACGTCCTATTCCGTCCTTGAAACTGTACGGGCCCGTGAGGCCAAGGCCGTTTTTATATTGACATGTAAATACTCCCGCCGTCCCCGTATTGACGAGGACGCCGAAACTGTCATGCGGGCCCTCGCCATATCATCCTACACCTCGATTCCCCTGTACGAGGCGGCGGTCCGGCACGAGCTTGACCCCTGGCGTTACCTGCCCCCCGAATGGCCCGGCGGTAACCGATCCCCCTTAATAGGACCATCCTCCCGAGCATCCCAGTCCCAAGTGCGAATCTACGCCCAAATTATCCTTCCGGAAACTGAGACCCATTTTCGTAACCTGCACAACACCCGAATTCTAGCCGTCGAGGAATTCCGCATGGGTATACTGGCGCAGAGCTGCGCCACTGCCGGATTCTCAACCCTACTGCATCTGCTGACCACTACCGTCACGGACAAGGCGGTTCACCGGACCCTCCGTGACCTTCGGAGCCAGGTTACCCCAACGGAACTCGCGTGGATGAGTACCTATTTGGAAGGGGCTACCCAGGAAATATACGAAACCAAATTTCCGCGGTCCCTGGTGGGCCAGCCGTACAAGACCGTGGCCCAAATCCTGTACCGGAACTATGGCGTGGTTTTGTTTGCCGTGGGGGTTTGTCGCCGCCGGCCCCGCAATCCCCACCGGGAATCGGAGTTCCACGAGGTTTACCTCAACCCCAATAACCATACCATCCGGCCCCGAGACTTGGCCTTTGTAATTGCCCACAGCAGCGAGCAAGTGGAAGCCATTGGCAAGTACATGGACCCCACCATGTCACCCTCCAGCTTGTTCAGTCGGGTTTTCGCACCCGCACCGGACACCATGATGGGCTACGAGGCGGTCGTACCCCCACCCACGTCCCCAATGTTGGCGGAGCCCCCGATGCCCGTGGGAAACGAAATAGCTCCCGAGTCTCTGGAGGCCGGCGATCTCCTTGAGGCAGAGACCGCGCCCGAGAGCGAAGGAATCCTGCCCGCGGTTTTGCCGTTTTTTACGGCCCTGCGACAGCAGCCACCCCCGCCCCCCACGAACATTACCATTTCCCCGGTATTACTCCCGAAGGCGATGCCTATGGCCTTGGGGGAGCCCGAATCGGACCCCGCCGCCCCCATCATGGTCCTATCCCCGAACTTTGAAATTCGCCGTAAACTAGATCTCAAGACCCGGCGGGCGGTCAAAGAGGGACTTAACCAGCGCATCCGGCAACGCAAGCGGCGGATTCTCCTCCAGAATAACCCATTTACCAAGGACTTGGCCGACCATATTGTGATTTGTGACGCCAGTTCCTCATTTCCCCGACATATCGAATACCTGGTCCAGTCCCTTAAAACGGCCTTCAGCAACGATGCTTTACCCATTGTCATTTTATGTCCGTCTAATCCCCCGCGCGTCCAGTCTCTGACGCTCAAGGACTTCCAAAATGTGTATGTAGTGGAAGGGACCCCATTGTCCTCGCAGGACCTGGCCCGGACCTATGTTGAACGTGCCCGGGGGGTCATTGTGCTCAGCAATGCCAAGCACTACGCCTCGGCCACCAAACGCCTCATCGATTCGTCCGCCGTCCTGGCCGAAATAAATATTCGTAGCCGTCGCTCCATCCGGCGCCGCCCGTGCTTCTCCGTCCTCGAAATGGTGCATCGGCATAATATTAAGTATCTGGACGGGGAAACCCCCCTTAAGTCTACCGATCCACTGGCATCCCAATTGTTACAGCCGTCCTTTGCGTCGGGTAACGTCTTTCTCCCCACAATGTTGGACGTGATGATGTGCCATTCCTATTTTAACCCCCATATTTTAGATATCTACAAACATTTAATTTTTAGCAACGACCATTTTACTACCCCTCAGCCCACCACTGCTCCCGAGATGGTGCAGGGCCGTGAAGTAACCCCTTCCACAACAACCTATTCGATTCAACTGCCCCCTACGCAGGCCTCGATTCCTCCATCCACTAACGGCAACCCTGATACCACATCAAGGGCGGTCGTAGTACCGCCCCCTTTATCTGCACACACATCTTCGGCTTCTTTTGACTCGTCCTCACCATCATCATCGTCGCTGTCGCCGCCTGGCTCTGACTCGGGGGTGGATTCCAAGCAACTCGTTCGTAGGGTCTCCACTGAATCCATCGGCCCTAATGTTCTGTTACCTAACATCACCGAAGAGCCGGCGGATATTTCTACAGTCCCAGTCGAAAGTAGACCTTCATCCAAAGGCCGATTAACCAGTCCCTCGTCGTCAGCACCAACCAGCCGCCCCCGACCAAGGACCAATGCCAACTTAGGCTACCACCCCGTGTCGGTTCATTCGTCACCGTACCTCCGCCCCACGTGCCCGGAAATCCCGTCTGATGGTCCTTCCCATACCGAACGGGATTCCCTGGAACCCGGCGAAGCGCTTCCGCCGGAGCTCGTCCAGGCGCAGGCTGAAGCAGGGCGACCCAAAAGACGCATCAGCCGTGGGCGTATATTCCTCGTCAGTCTCCCTCCGGCCTATATTGGTAAGTGGTGCAAAAATAACTCGCTACGGTAAATTAGGGGCTCGCTTATTATAATTTTTTATAAGCGGATGCGGTTAAGTGGGCGTGTAGTGCTTTACCTCATGATCCTAAGGCTGGTGGAGAAATGGTCATAGTTCTTGTCTAACTTACTTTAATATCTTGCGGATAATCGAATCATTATTAGATGTGCTGAAGGTATACGGCGAACTATATCTTGATTTGCTCGAGGCCCACGAGGCCGTGGCCATTGGGCTGTATCGCAGCGTAGCTCGCAACTATGGCACCCCTTTCAAATGCGTCTTTACCAATCCACCGGCCGGTACCGCTCTTCGAGTCAATGACCAGGTCTATGTCATTGCCCAGCAGAAGCCCCAGTGGCCCCTTGGATCGTACAATGCGAATACGCGGCGGGGCTCACTCCAACCCAATAACCCCCTTAATGGCCCGGGAGGAGTACCTGTGGGAGGGGGGATACCACTATCACCCCTAAACCCCACCGCCCCCAATTCCCAGCGAACCGGGGGCGCCAAGGGAATTCAGCGACCAACCGCGGACGACGGGATGGGACCGGGACAAGGTCACCATAAGCCAACCCCACCGCCACCACCCCCTCGACCCGCCCATATTCCGATTTTCTTTGCGCCCCCCGACTTACGGATCGATGGCAATCGTATCCCCGGACCAGGTCCACCCGGGCACGTACCCCGGATGGATAAACTTCGTCAACGATTCAGCCGAACCCGCACCGGAGGGAGTGATTTCCTACCACAACCCCCCAGAGGCAAGCGGCCGGCCCATTCGACCGCGTCCCAACCCGACTCGAACAGCCAAACCCTAGGCTTGGATACGCTATTCGGCAGCGATTCGGAAATCTCCGATTATTCCACGATGGCCTCTACCTCGTACTCTTACTCTACACTACCGTCCTACGCCCAACCCACCGTGGAGAAACTTCGCCTGGCAGACCTGGACCAAATATACCGGCTTAATTCGTTGATTCTAGAACCCTTGGCGAGTCATCCGCAGTCGGTGCGAACCACAGATCCCCGGGCCAACCGTTCAACGCCGGGGTTTACCCAGGGGCACCGGTACGAAAGCACCGGTGGTGGAAACACTCCGCTGCCGCTCCGTTCTCCACCTATGCAGCGACCTAAACCCAGACCATCCCCGAAATATAAGCCCCCGGCCCAGTCGGTCTACGCCAAGGCAATGGCACCCACCGATCCCACTGCCAAGGCTCGGTACAGTGAAAGACATCGCCAGTTCGCTTCTATTGACCCACCCCCCTACCCTGAGTTTGGCCGGGCGGGTAATGTAGGTAGCCCCCGGGTAGCTTCCTTACAGGATGGCGGCAACTCACCCGACTCGGGACGGCTGAGGCGAAGTGCGGCTGATATTAATTCTATTCGGGGTAGTATGTATGATGTATCCGATTCGGAATCCGAGGCTGATATTCGAGTGGACGCTGATGTCCCTCCCCTACGACTCGGTCATTAGGTCCACTACACTTTTTGAACCTCAACGGTCTGAACTGTGCAACGCTAGCTGCATTTGGGGAGGCTTTGAACCCTTTGCATAAGATAATATAACCATATCCTGCGAAAGAATATGTCCATATGAGAGTAGTTCAACCAGGCTGTATAATGAAAAATCCATTTGATGAGGCAAATATTACTGGTTGAAAATAAACATCCCACCGATTTTCCCATACACATATTAGTTAAAACCTTATACAGCTGAGCCGAACTTCACCCATATTGTTTGGATATGCGTCCAGTGAATCATACCAATGCTTAGAAATAGATTAGGCTTAAATTTGACTTGTGATTTAATTTAAATATTAAGAATGTATAATATCCTTCAATGTACCGTAATGAGATGATAGAGAAACCATTACCCTAGGGATGTGGGGTAATTTTTTAAGGTTAGGAACGAACAAGCGTCGTTAAAACACGGTATGATATAGTAGGGTCAGCGGTATAACCTATACCCAGCATGAGCCTTACTTCACCTTAACCAATAATTTTATCGAAAAGCCAACGGGTGCCATGGCGGCGGTGCTGCACCTTAATTTTAGGCAATGCCCAATTTTTCGGTCCGAATACCGGGCTGACATGCGCAATCATAATATCCTTGGTACCCGACAGGCTGCTATCCAGGCCAAAATCGGCCTGCCCTTCGTACAGACGAGTCCGCTGTTCGGGGGTGAGTCCATCTAATTCATGGGAATAATAGTAACGGGGAACCGGGTGCATGAGGGGCTTGGAATAAGTCGTCAACGATTTGCCCAAGACGGCCAGCCAGCGGGGGTGCACGGTAGTGTTACCCTTCATCCACAGCCGACCTTCGGCGGCCAGCTGTTCCCGGTCCGCGTCGGTGATTTCGGGGTCCAGAGCGACGTTGGGGTTATTCACCCGACTCGCGGTGCGCTGCAATTCTTGGTACGCCAGAGTTTCAGGGGGCGATTCGTGGTAGAGCACCGACGTAGGATGGACGAACACGGGTTCGGCTGACGTCATGGACACGTATGCCGTGTACCGGCAGGTCTTACCCGGCCGGTTAGCGGCATAATTGGTGTGGTTGGTCGGTAGACCCGGCGGGGGTTGGTTATGGACTAAATCCCACCGAACGGCGACTTGGTCAATGAATCCGGCCGTGATGGTTTGGCGAATCACCTTGAGTTGCCGTTCCGTCGGGGGCGTTAAGCGTGCATCGACATACAAATCCAACTGGGGACAGTGCAGCTGGACCAAACGGGTGAGTTGGCCACGGAGTTTACGGATTTCGAGCATGGCCTTGGGCCGTAGGAAAAACCGGGTGCAAAAAGCCTCGTCCGCCCCACCGAACTCGTAGGCACAGACCGTGTTGAGCAACTTCACCAAGTCGCTCGTGGGCTCCCGTCCGGCCAATTGGGCCTGGGCCTGGAGGTATTTCTTGTGGAGGAGTTTACGCCGGGCCTTGCGGGCGAAATCAGCATTCGTAAGGTGTTGTATCTCGGCCTGGTCTACATCAATCTCGTCGTCATCGTCGTCCTCAGGAACCACTCCCACAGTGGCCTCCTCTCCATCGGCATCCCTGACGCTATCCGCAACATGGGCTTCGGGAATGACCGGATCTCCGACCGACAGCGCCGCCACAATAGTCACGACGTAGGGTAAACACTGGTGCTGTTGGCCGACAATCAACATTCGGGAAAACCGCGGGGAAACGGGGAAGGCGGCCATGAGTTTGCCCACTTCCGTAATCCGCCGGCTGGTGGGGTCCAGGGCGCCCAGGTGGATCAGCAAGTTCTCGGCGTCCCGCAGCGCCCGGGCGTCAGGGGGCGTGGGAAACGGAAAATTGACCACATTCTCCAGGAGCATGCCCTTCATTTGGAGCACCACCCCTTCGATGGACATTTGGGTGATTTCGGGTTCACTAAATTGGACAAACTCGTTGTGGAACACCGCCGACGAATACAGGCGGTAACAGTGGCCGGGGCCCGTACGGCCCGCCCGCCCGGCCCGCTGGTCCGCCGAAGCTTTCGATACCCAATGGATTTCGAAACTCTGGGCATTGTTCTGGGGGTTGAATTTGCGTTCTTTGACCTTACCGCCGTCAATGACGTACCGGATCCCGGGGATGGTCAGGGAGGTTTCGGCCACGTTAGTGGCAACCACGCACAGGCGGTGGCCGGCCGGGACGGCATCAAAAACGCGCATCTGTTGGGCCGTGGGCAACAGCGAGTAAAGCGGTAGCACATGGAGGGGGCCCGCCGCAAAATCTGGCTGCTCCCGGGCCCGGGTATCTTCCTCGTCACCATCCCAGAACCCGTCAAAATTATCGTCCTGGTCCGATTCCTCGTCGTCCCAGTTCCCATCCTCACTGCCGGAGCTGACATCATCCAGTTCCACCTCCGACTCGACGCCCAGGTCGATTTCCTCGGGTTTGAGGTCGCTTTGGTTTAGTGTGGCGAGTTCACGCTCAGCTGGTTCGAGCGACCGGGTGGCGGTGGGACGGGCACGGTTCCGCGGCGTCGAGGTCGGGGCCGATGGTCGCCCGCCAACGGGGAACTTACTCTTTAATTTCTGACACAGGGCGGTAATCTCATTCTGGCTGGTCAGGAACACCAGGATACCCCCGTGGGGCAAACGGGCGTGTATTTTGCACACTTTCTTGTAGGCCTCACCCACATAGTCAGCGTGGGTCCGCCGGTTGAAATGCATCTTGACCGGAAACTGGCGGGCATCCACGCGGATGACCGGTGGCGGCACCGGGAACAAGCGCCGATTAAGGGTGAAATCTTCCACCCGCAAAGTAGCTGACATGATAATAATCTTAAGGGGTCGTACAGCGCCGGAAGGATTCTCGTGGTACAGCTTCTCGCGGAGTTTCACCACGCGGCTAACCACCCCGATGAGAATATCGGTGTTCAGACTCCGTTCGTGGGCTTCGTCGATGATCAACGCCGAATACCGGGAAAGTAACAGATCCTGGGAAAGTTCACGCAAGAGCACACCGTCTGTCATGAATTTTATGGCCGTTTCGGGATCAGCAGTGGTATCGTACCGAATCTGATGAGCAACTTTGGAAGTACCCGTGAGATCCAACTCTTCGGCTACGCGTCGGGCCATACTGACGGCGGCCACTCGCCGCGGCTGGGTGATGCCAATCATACCGGGATCACCGCTATCGGGATGCCCGTAGCCGGCTTCGTACAGGAACTGCGGCACTTGGGTGGTTTTACCGGAACCTGTCTCACCGCACAGGACCACCACCGGGTGGATCTTGATCTTTTCCATAATCATCTGTTCCTCGGCGCAGATGGGCAACTTCATCCGGTTTTCCTGAATGTGGGCTGGTCGGTCCACTAAAATAAAAAAGGCTTTCTTACGGTCCGCTTTGGAAATTGCTGAGACCTCGGGTTGATTAACGCCAAAGGTTACCTTGGAATAGAGCTGTGGGGGTGCCTGAGGGTTCGCTGGACGAGGAGCAGACAATTCGGGTTTGGGTTTAGGAGTTGGTTTTGGTTCGGTGGGGGGAAGGGCAGGCTCAATTGAAGCAGCGGGCTTATCGGTAACGATGGATTCGACTTTGGGAGGTTCGGGGCTTTCATCCTCGGATGAGTCGTAGGCCGAATCAGAACTGTCAAAGTCCGACTCCGATGAACTAGCGGCCATCCGATCCTGAAGCTTGCTTTGGAGGTATTCGTTTTTGTTTCGGGCGTGTTTGATAAGTCGGAGGTACGTGGCTTCCTTCTTGGGTTTGCGTTGGCGTTTAGTGATGGGCACGGCGGACTCCCCATCGGCCCCGCGCTTGAGAGCACCTCCAAAGGCCGGCGCCAAAACCGTCGGTACTGTGGGGAGTGGAGTTGGGTCAGCCGCCTCGATGGGTGTGTCTGCGTCGGACACCTCGCCGGGAACTTCATTACGCGACACATAGAGGGGCACGGTGGGGTCACTCTGCGGTAGACCCTCTCGTTCCTCCAGCATGGCCCGCCTCAGTCGTTCCTTGAGGGTATCGCGGCCTGAGCCCATGTGTCGACTGGAGCGCATGAGTTCCGACGAATAACTGGACGTGGATAGTTTTTGGAACAGTTCGATACGCTCGTCTTTTTCCAACTTCTTTTCAATGTACTTCTCGAGTCGCTTCTGCTTCTTGACCGAAATCTGCGGGGCTTCGATAAGTTGGACTCCTGCCTCGACCGCGATCTTTTTGATGCGCTGGCGCCGGGTGGCGGGCATTATCAGAGCATTGGAATCGACTTCGACCTCGACTTCATGGCCTTCGGCTGTTTGTGCATCGGGGTCTGCGCTGGGCTTCGGCCGGGCATGGCGCTTTGTTTTCGACGACTGCCGCGCCTTGTCATTATATCGGGGGCGAGGGTTGCTCATGACTATGAATTTTTGATAATAACTAGGAAAAAACGGCAAAGTGGTGCACACCCCGGGTGGATTCAACAGTATATTCAGCGAAAGAAGAAAACGAATGTCGACAAGTTAGAGAACACCCTAGTTGACAGCTCCAATCGACTGACCGAATCTCCCTATTGAGATAGTGGTATGCTTGTACTTTTTTTTTTCTTTTTTTGACCATTTTTTAGTAGTTGAATAATAATCAGAATAAAAGACTCGGTTGATGGTAAATATCATAGCCCAAATTCGCTATAGCATAACGTCAAGTAGTCCAAAGTCCTATCATTGACCTGAGGGAGCTCATTCGAACCAGAATCACGTGATCTATTTTTAAGACTAGGACATTTCTATTGGGATAGTTTGTTGGAAATTCATTTCCCCCGTCCCACTGATTCCATCTCTGTGATTGGCCCGTCCTATACTCGGGACTATATTCTAGCCATTACTATATCATTCTACACCTTGGACTTCGTTCTAATCGTTATTACTGCTATTATCCAATTCAATAAAACCAACCGCGGGCATCTAGCCTTGCCCCTCGCGGTTCTTTCTCTCTTCTTTGAATCTTTTCAGTTGTATCTGAAGGCACTTGCTTTTACCATTCAATCTATATTTCCAACATAGTTCACCTGAAGATATTTCGCCAAAATCCAATTACAATTGCATAATAGCAGCGCTCATAGTGTTCATGCTCGCCTATAGGCCTGCATAACTCGGATTCTCATACATTGACCGTTGGCTATTCAGGGCGCCCAAATTAGCCTTATATTCGAGAATTAAGTACGCTATTAACTTAAGAAGTGAATGGTCGATCAATTTAAAATACAGACTGTTGTGAATGAGATACCGGCGCTAATGAAAGGCAGAGAATCTACGCGGGTAACTTTTAAGGCCAAGCAATATGTCGGTTAAACTAAGGATGGTCTATTTATTGGGAAGGACCGAAAAAGTATTGGATGAGTTTTGGCGATGAGTGCTCCCTCTTTAATTATCATTCACGATATTCCTTAAGAATTACCCTTTTGCACTTGGCTGCGTAGTTTCCTGCTGTACCACTGTTCGTTGGCCTGGAGCTCCAGCAGCCTTAACTCCCCTCCCACCCCCGATCTTGAGAGTACATTCATTCGTTTAAGCCGGGGACCCAACACTTTATATCCATCAATATACCAATGAGCACGGAAAGAGGGGTGGTGGGTAGCACATCTACTAACATTTTTTGAGGAAATTTGAAAGATATGCAGACCAGTAGCTACCACTAATTGGATAGGCACCATTTTTCCCCCTTGCCAAACATTGTCGAGCAATAACAGTAGCCCTATCTACCTGGATCCGGCCCCAGTCACTGATAAGGGCTCTAAAACCATGCAGTGCTCTGGAAAACAAATAAAAACCATAATCCTTAGCATAACAACTTTGGAACCAATGGATAATTATACTGGTATAATTGAAAATAACTTAACTTCCTTATAATTCATTAACATGCCTGTGTTGATGATAAGAGGGTAGTGGAGTGAGAATGTAGAGTGTAAAAACGCCTCCTTAACGGGCCATGGTGTAAAATGTCTAAATAGCCACTAGACCAAGTCTTTGCAACAATGTTATATATTATTGTTGTGGTGTCTAAGATCTCTTGTCACATTAAGGAAGCTAGAGATGGTGGGGGTAACCCATTTCTGCTGAGGAGACTGTCACCCCATTATGAGAAGTTCTCAGCGTAGTGCATGGGTGTAACAGGCCCTGGTCAACCTCACCACTAAAATGGCGAAAGTTGCCTGAGTGAAGGTGGAAAGTGCAGATAGGGACATTCACTGCTCATCAGCAGGATCTGGTGAGAAAAAGAGATTCCACATATTTCCTTCTGGGTGAGCCACCACGGACAGGGCTGTGGTGGTGGATCTTTGAATGGCTTAGGGGTATTCAGAATATGGCTTGGATATTTCAGCTTGGTGAACTAAGTAAGCCAAGGCAACTTAAACTGACTATTCCCTCACAGTCTGTATTATGTTGTGGTCAGTATTGGCTGGGAATTGCCAAACATGCTACATGAAACGGGATGGGTATCTTAATACACAATCAAAGGCAGGATATATTCACAAAGTGACTGGTAGAGACATGGGCTGATATACTTTGTGTTAGAATGTTTAAATGAATTATAACTGCAAGCTTTATTGTATAAGTATATAATTCGTTTTAAAAAAACTTATTATGTTAATAGAGGGGAAAGAAAAAATTTTCTGTAAAAATATTACTTTCCCCAAAGTAGAAAGGAAAAATTTTCATGCAAAAATTTGTTTCTCTATCTTTCTCCTTCTTTTATTCCTTCCTACCAGCTGACCCTATTAGTTTATTCTATTTTTACATTCAAAATTTGTCTCTGCCATGTTCTTTACACTTGAGCACAACGACTTTTCAGTTATTATAGACCATGGACTTGTCCATTGTGTGAAATAAGTATTGCCAACATAATAACAAGCATCGACGGCATCTATTAACAATAATATGGGAGAGGTTCAACCAGGCTATATATGGGAGTAGTTCAGCAAGGCTGTATAACGAAAAATCCATTTGATGAGGCAAATACTACTGGTTGATAATAAACATCCCACCGATTTTCCCATACACATATCAGTTAAACTCTTATACAACTAGGCTGAACTTCACCCATATCGAAAAATTCATTGGATGAGTCAAAAAATGATTGGTTATGCATTAATATCTCACCTGTTTTCCCATACATATCATTCAAAATCCTATACAGCTGTACTGAACCTCACCCATATGAATATTTGGTGATATTAGGTATCACTGAGCAGGGGAATAGTTAGTTAGCATTGCTTCTTAGGGCAATTCTCATTGGGAGTAATGCAGGCCACCTCTTTCCCGGATACTGTCAAATATCTGATAATTTTAATTGGTTCTTGATCGTCAGCCCATCAGGTTATTTGATCAGCCATATTTACATTTATCTAGGACAATTCCCTACAGTTACCTACAGCCCACCCAAATACCTTCAACTGGGCTCCCTTTGGAACTAGGAGTGTATATACATATTTTAAACATACATATTTATTAATCTACTCCATTTGTGACTAACCATTGTGATAGAATTGCCTTTATATTATATCAATTGCTGGTGGTGGGGGGACTGGGGGGATGGATATTTTTATTGTGGCGGTCAAAATTATCTTTGCGAGTGAACTCTTGGTCACATTTTGGACAGGCAAAGGGCTTCTCCTTGGAATGAGTTTTTAAATGGCGGTTGAAGTCATATCTGCGCTCGAATTCGTCATGACATTTTGGACAGACGAATAGCTTGTTGGGCTTGGGCGATTTCAGCCGGCTATGGGAGGTGTCAATATCCTTTTCGGATTTCTGAGCACATAAAACGCAGGCAGGTAGTAGTGTATCGAGGCCGCGCACTTTTGAGAGGTCAGACGTGACTTGGGTGTTTTGATATACGCCACCACATAAATTACAAGGGCGGGGCTTCAGGACAGCGAGTGTTTTGGATTGGGAGCCGCAATTGCGACTGGCCCCTAATTTCGGATGACAATTGGGGACCCCTAAAGGATCTTGATAAATTGGGCCACCCGCCTGCTTATAGTACAGGTGTTGCATTTCCTTCCACAAACTTTGGTCGTTAGGATTTAAAGGAATTCCATAGGAGTGTTCAAAGAGCTCAGGGCCGGCTGTGGTAACATGGTCATTGTCGCTACCACTACTACCCTTGGCCCTCGATTGGGAAACGCCATCCACCACCAAGGGAACAGGCTTTCCCGGCGGTTGCATTTGTGTATATTGGTCAGGTGGGAGCAATTGGTCCAAATGGCCGGCCATGTTAGCGTTTTCGGGTTCCGGGCTATTCGGGGGCCAATTAATGTACTGATACAGTTGGAGAAGTTCGAGTTCGCCGGGGTAGGAAGTTTCATTATTCTGTTCGGAAGCACAGCTGAGAGCGAGAGAACCCAGGGTAAGTAAACCAATATAGTTTAAGGTATACATATTTTGAGTGTAACAGGTGAAAAAAAGGATTTTATATGAATACGATATTATTTTAACCAACTGAGTACAAATATACACCGAAAAAAAAATAACACTTTAAAGTTACTTAGTATAAGTAAATAATAGTAGTGTATAGGGAGATACTGCCACAATAAATCAAACGAAAAGGAAAAAAAGGTAGAAGAAATTTAATGTGACGAATGTGGGTGAGGCTATCACATTATATAAGACCAACTTGACGAACCCTACCGCCTACACAGCCTTAGCACGATGTAAAATGGGCCGATAAGTATATTAAAATTCACCCCCGATTTATCGGTAGAATCGGCTAAGCTAAAAATAGACGAGGGCTTCATTGTGTATCCAATTTCCCTTCTCAACGTTCTTCGGGGTTGAAATTGGCGAATCAAAGCTGTACTAGGCTAATTCGTATACCCTTCCTTTGTGCGGGTAATATATAGGGGAAGTTCAACCAGGCTGTGTAACGAAAAATCCTTTGGATGAGGCCAATATTATAGGCTAAAAATCATTATCCCCTCTATTCTCCCACACACCTACTATGTAAAACCACATCCAGCTGATCTGACGTTCACCCATATCGAGAGGCACTTGCCATTGTCTATTTTATTTATTGGGGGAGGTTCACTTCGTCACCGTGGCCACCATACAGAGAAAGTTCGGTGTTAGATAGTGGCCCATTTTCTTTTCGGATTATATTTCTCTGGTTCCACCTTAACCTCCTTACCTAGATTACATTTTACGCCCAATCCAAAGGTCTATACGATTGGGGTGGACCTCTTCCATATTGACAATGGCAGGTTAGGTCTACAACCACCCCACCAATACTACCTTTTGGATGCGTTCGATTGTGAAAACGGACGAAAAGCACCCATATCCCTGTAGGCCAATCTAGGAATTAAACTAAGGGTATTCGCTTGGTGCAATTGTATGAAGATTGTATAGGTGACAGACGGTTCAACCTATAAACAGGGACATTCACAGAGAGATGGATAGTAGTCCCTCAATGGGGACATAGAGCGCTAGCAATGCTACCCTCAAGGGACTACAATTTGAATTACATTTTTTAAAAAAATGGCACCCAGGCTCTCGAATGAGTAGCTTGTTTAGTTAGAGTAGTCATTTATATGGGGTAAGTTTAGACCTGTTACATATTTAAAAAACCCTACATTTAGTGGACAAGGTTTACCTAATTAACAGAATGGCCTGTTCATTTTACCCCACCAATAACTACATTCAAGAATTTAATAAGGCTCCAGCGAATTTTATATATTGCTACTCATTTATGTGGGACACTCTCAAAAGCCACTTCTCCTGGGCACCCACTGCGCTAGAGCGTCGAGCTTAGGGGGTGGCTTTTCAAGTAGATGTGGTGTATTAATGGGAATAGGG
The DNA here is from genome assembly GCA_027576995.1 of Dimargaris cristalligena. NCBI lineage: Eukaryota > Fungi > Kickxellomycota > Dimargaritomycetes > Dimargaritales > Dimargaritaceae > Dimargaris > Dimargaris cristalligena. The sequence goes on from JANBQC010000040.1 coordinate 76,095, forward strand.
GAAGTACGTAGTTGGCTGGATTGGCGAAGGGAAATAGCCCTCCTGGGTTGTAGGTCAAGTGGTAAAATATAAGATTCGAGGGAATTAATTGAGCCCACTTGAAAAGTCAGCAATGCACCCAATGTACAGATGTAGAAATGTCTAGGCGAGGAATTGAGAATACTCGACCTGTAAAAAATTACAGACATTTGGAGGACAATCATTAATTCATGTGGATGGGCTTGAAGTTAGTAAAGCAATGTGGAAGACGATTCCATCAAAATGAAGGTTGGGTCGAAGGGCAACTCTTGGCATATTCAGCTATGCCCTCACCAGTAAGGCCTCTTCTAGCTAATTAACTTTGGTTAACTGTAGGTATGCCACTTGTAGCCATCTCCTGGTTGACCGCCTTGAAGGAATTCAATGTCCGCTATAGCCCCCAGTCGGACGTATAGAGGCACCAGTGCCACTCTGACATGGGGGCAACGGTCATATCCTGGGATAGACATTACTAAAGTCAAACGACCGAATCTGCACCCCAGAAATCTAGTTTCCAAGCTCCAGCACCAGCCTGGCCACAAGCCACTCTGGGGTCACACTGGCAGGGTTTTAGGACCCACCACCCATGAGGTAACGCACTTAAACCAGGGGCTGGAACTGGCTTGCGTATTGGGACTGCCGTGTATAGCTATTGACCCGGGCTCCTATTGGCGGAGTGGACTTTCTCCGCCCCGACGGATGGTTCTATTTAGACGCATGGACGGGTGCCCTTCACACAATCACTGAGGCTTGGCTTTCCCAGCTTGACTCCATGACTCAGTCCAATGGGATACCATATACTATATATATATTGACGGATCTCGACCCTTAAGACCAAGTCAGTAAATACTTCCAATTCTATACCCCTTTGATTCAAGCTAAGCAGACTCGCTTCTATTCACTCTCTATTTATATTTGCTTTAGTGGTATCCTTAGTTATTCGTATTGAACACCGCCTCATTTCTGCCGAAATGCCCGCCGGCGTCACCCCACCAACGACGACAGGGGTTCCACCCGCGCCCGACACTCTGGCCCAAACCCTATTGTGTGCCGTATTGCATGACCACCTCCAACTACGCCGACCAGGCTGGTCATTGCATTCCGCCCTAGCTTTGGCCCAGCGGCGCTTGCATTGGCTTCGCAGTATCGACCGAGTTTGGAAGGAATACAACTTCAATTCGACATCCGTTGCCTCTCCCTCCCAACCAACCACCCCGACTAGCGAGACTATCCGTGGTTCCGAAAAGGGCTCTCCTAGTCCCCTTTTCAAAAAACTAGACGGCCTCAAGAAACCCAAGTTCTTGAAAAAGGCTAAAGGCATGGGCTACTTTGGTCGCTCGAAAACTGCGGAAACTGTTGTCCCTATATTAGGTATTGGTCCCCCATCACCACCAGGCACCCCGCCCCTCGGGTCCTCTGTAATGCCTCAAACAGGGCTTCCGTCTCCTTATGCAAACTCGACCGGTCGGCTCACGGAAGTGGACGAACCACTGCTTCTGGAAATCGAGACGGGCTTAAAAAAATTACAGCAGGACCGCCGAAATTTAGCCGCGTCTACCACCATCATCACCTTATATCTGGGTCTTTTGGCTCAACCCGAGGTGCGGCATGAACTAAAAGAGCACGGTGTCATCGAGGACCTCATATGGCTATATGGCAAAGTAGTGCTCCTGTTTAAAGTGGTTGACCCTGACTCACCCCAGGATTCACCTCCCCCCGACGCTAGAGACAGCGGTTTATCGGTCCGAGTGAATCTACCCAGTGAAGTAGCTGCCATCCTCTCCGTCGTCAAGATGGCCCTTGGGCAGATGTATGGGTCCAGCAAATCCGGCACCCAGCGATCCTCTGGCACCAACCGCTCCCTGTTAGATTCGCTCGTCGATACTAGCGCGGAGAACCCCACCGCACGAACCGCTATGTACCAGACTCTCCTCCAGCGACTCGCTGATCGGACTAACTGGTACATATACGTGCTGCTGGATACCTTCGAGCCTGGTCCCATGACCACGCATCTTGCTACCAACTTTGGCCTCCGGCAGCGTGTGGTTTTGAGTACCTGCCGCGCTTGGGTTCCCGCCCAGATTGGAGCTGCGCTGCTGTTGCGGTTTCAAGCTTATTACAGCAAACTAATGGAACGTCCGGTGACTATGGCCTCGGTAAACCACCTATATTCCCCCCTGGCCTATCGATACTGGCTCGAAAATGAACGCCATAATGTATACCAACTTATTCGGATATTAGACGGCACTGCCCCGCTGACTGAGCCATTGTCCGTGACTGCTCCTCCCCCCCATCTAAAATTACCACCCCCACAAGGGCCCGCCCCCGACCTGCCCATTGCCCTCCCCCTGGATCCCCACGCCAATTACCGGGATCTTATAAATATTTTGGTTGACCGCCATTTAGTGAAGCCTCTGGGTCGTAATACGGAAGCAGATAATCTTGCTTTTTTCATCACTTCTACTCCCGGCCCGGCTAATCAAATCCGCGGGGTCCAACTCCCCTGCAGCTTGCCGTCGGATGCCCAGGACATTCTTCAGTGGTGTGCTCGACTTTGGTACATTAGCGTCCCCTTTAGAAGGGCTTGCTATTTACAGGCTGTATTCCGTCGGGTCGAATCCCGCCAATTACCCCTGTTTTATCTCCAAGACGCGCTAGCGGGGGCAACCCAAGCCCTACAGGCAATACCCCACCAAAACTGGTCCCATTTCGATGTAAGTCAAAACCTAAATGTGCTATCTAGCCAATTGTCCAAACAAATATAATATCCTTTTATGACCCACTACCTATTCGTAACCTTCATCCCGCTCATAACTATTACTCGTCTCCTCTATCTAAATCATACAATATACCCTCTATTTTTTTATTGGTGTTTATGGAAACACGTAGAACGATACGATATGGACTCTGCTCTCCGGGATTTTGGACTACATTGAACGTCAATTGACGTTGGTGCTGGCGGCCATTGACTACTATCCTAACCTGGATCATTTCAATAAAATGCCCGCCAATATCCAGGTCCGGGTGTCCCTACGGTGGTACACGCTTCGGACTCTTTTGGTGCTTCGTCATGCGCTAGCTCAAAATCCACTTGTACAATATTATCAGCAGGGGCAGAACGACTATACGGAGGCCCTCCGAATCCGTATTCACCGGGCCTTCGAGCCCTGGTTCAAGTTCTGGTCCAAACAGTTTGCCCCTGGCAACCGATCGCCCTCTGAAAACACCATGGGTTTTGCGGAACTGCTGTGTGCCATTTCCAACACTTTCCTGCTCGCTGAAAAGGCCTTTGGGTTAACCGAACAGCCCGAGTTGGCCCAACGCTGTGGATACCCTGATATCCTTAACCCGTGTACGCCATTTCTGGACATCATGCTTGGTCGGTATTTAAATGACCTGGAAGCCTGGATTTCAACCATGAAACGGCAACAAGTGGCGAGTAATTCCACCAAGGCAGACCCTTTGGAATTGGATTTAGAACTGTGTGGCCACCTTTCCGAGGTCCTTAGCGCCGCCGGCGAGTTGTCCCTACGCGTTTTTCAAAAGTAAGTTATTATTCACGCAAACCACCTTTTTGACCGACAACAACTCTGGGGGAGATTGGTTGCTGTAGGTTTTTTGCATTTGCCACAGGCTAGAATCTCATATTTCAGGATTTATGCCCTCTACACCATCGTCTTACTTGACTATTAGATCAAAAGTGGGACCCTTGTCCCAAAAATTTACACATCTGTATGTCGCCCAAATGATCCAAGCGGTGCAGACCAAGTCCCAGGAGTGGGTCCAATCTGTTCTCAGGGTAGACCAAGCGGTGGTCCTCGGCGATGACTCATCCACAATGCTCCACACCTCATCCGCGGACGATATCCTGTGCTGTATCTTCGAACCATTTGATTTACTTAAATCGATACCCGCTCTCGACCCGGCCCTTGGGAACTGGGCCCGCAGCAGTCTGATGGGCATGGTCTATTACTCCCTGGACCTTTACTGCTCGGCTATGCACCAGGCGTTTCTCGATACTCTGCAGCTCGACCATCCAACTAACCACACAAAGGGCCAGCAGGCTTCGCCAATCGTACCCCCTACTCCACCCAAGTCTAACCAATGGAAAAAGCGGATGATGTTGGATAAATTCGTGTATAATGTCCATCCTGCGCCGGTTGAACCGATCGCGCCCAAGCTGGTCATTGAACCAATGGCCTGTCGACCCCTGAATAACCTGTATAAAATCAGTGAACGCCTACATGGGTTATTTTCCCCTTTTCTCCCCACACAAAGCGGGACTGCTTCTGGCGACCATCCCTTAGCCCACACCGCCCTTCACGACCACCTGTCCGATGGGCGCTATTTTGCCCATGGGTTAACCGGTAAACCCACTGAGGCTGATCGGGTGTATACGGTAATGCTGACTATTGTTCACGCCGAAGGCTTGGATACCCGTCACCAGGGCCAGCTCCGCAACCCCTACATTAAGGTGGCCATGCCCCAAATCGGGCTTAAAATTGCCAAGACTACCACCCAACGGTCCACAGCCGTGCCCCGATGGGACGAAGTGTTCCCGGTCTGGATCTCCGGGCCCTACATTCAGTCGGCGCTGGGGTCGGCTTCCTGCCCGTCCCACGAATCGCCTCTAATTACCCTGGCTGTATACGATCGAGACAAGATGCAGTCCAGCACCCTCTGTGGCATTGGTCGCTTCCCACTGGACCTTACCCTATATCGGGATACCACGGCGGACCTATGGGTACCAATCAAACCACGGGGACGGGTTCTCATTCGTGTAACTTGCGATACCTCCGGAGCCGGCACGCCGACCGATAATCCCAAACCCTCTCATCTCCCGGCACTACTGCCCTTACCCCCGGATGGTGCCAAATGTGGGGATAGGACCGCCTCGGACCCCACGGCGATTCACCGGAACTATACACGCATTACCTGGCTACTCCGTCGGACCCTTAATGATTTAATGCGACAGACCATTGAATCAATGGTACCTGCCATCCGCGTTCATTTGAGCCGCGCGCGGCTTTTAGACAACTCGGCCTTCCTGGCAAAAACGAATGGGAGCCGTATGAAGCGGCTACTGGCCACCACTCGCTTTAAGCCATCAACAAAGACGAGGCCAACTTCTCAAATGGAGCATCCCAACTCTGCTCAGACCGTGGAAAGCGCCCCTCTGGACGGACTATTCCAATACCTCAACCGTAATCTGGCCGTACTGTTTCAACACTGTTACCCGGATATTGCCCGGCCGCTCATTCTTAATACTTGGCGAGAAATCGTTTTAGCGCTGGTGGCTTCCATTTTACCTTCCCTGCCTACCCTTCTGGCGGAAACGAATGGTACCCCCTCCGAACAGAGTATTATGGGCTCCCGACGTGGTTCGGCTGGCCTATCGGGTATGCCAACATCCTCATCGCGTCCCCATATAGGCGCAATGACCCAATCTTCGGCAGACCTATTGGTCCACCGGCGTTCTGCCAAAAACGACCTGGGTACACGAGGGTCGTTTCAGCAACTCTTTACCACAGTAGCCTCCACGTCGACCAAAGCCCTTTCCAAGCCGTCGAAACGCCGGATCCAGCTTGGCCCAGAGGAATGGCAGTTTATGGTGGACTGCCTTGACGCCATCCAGGACTTCTTTACCGGTGACGGTGACCCCGCCGATGGAAATAGTCCCCCGACCATTATTACGCACGCGCAACTCCAGGTCCTCCCGGAATTCAGAGAGTGGCATTTCATCCGGGAATGGTACTTTGCCCCCACAGCCCAGCTAATCCGCGAATATATGCATGCTTTAGGGCGCCAACTGGATATACTCAAACAGTGGAACCATCTGGCCGATCACCCCGGGCGTACGCCCCTTTCGGCCGGCTCCGCCGGACGGGGAGCTTGGAATAATCCTGAAATGCTGAATATCGAATTGGTTGACTACGACCTTGGTTCAGCCGGTGGTGGCTCCTCCACTGAACTGCTCCAGTCTAGGGACCGAGGCCCCGCGCTGGACAGCGACCCCAAATGGCTACGTTCCCAAACTGATTTGATCCTCCGAATCCTCCAGACCCGGCACGGAATTGATAAAACCGCCACCGACTTTGTCTCTAGTCACTACACTAGCACTGAGTTTACTTAGCTCCCATATGTATATATTTTTTTCATGAATTTATTCGGACTCGTTTTTAAATGCTTTGTACCATAAATCCTCTCGCTTTAGCATTTTTTAACCCCTACGAGTGTAAATTAGGCCTTGGGTATTTGATATTGAGATGCTACAGATGAAGAGATTCAGTGGCAGCTTCGGTTATCCTCCTGGCTAGTATTGATTAACGGGCTGGTGTTACTGAATGGCCGGCACGTATATATAGGCGTATACAACAGTTACAGGGCATAGCCCGGAGGGTTTTTTTTTAGGGAAGGACAGCACTGGCGTATTGTCTAAGGATACATATCCCAAAGTTCTCAAAATACCAGCGGGTACTTGGACGCTTCGATGGGAACCCGAGGACGATTGTAATGGTCCTTCGGGTGTTGGCCGAAAAGGACGATGAAGGGGCCATATAGTACCAGGTGCTACCGTTAGGTGGTGTGCTACAACATAATCAAACCTAATCCGGCATCAAATCACATGAGGGGCCTGGTTGTAATAGTGCAAAGTGTCCCTCACTAAAATGAGCATAGAATGTTATGACTATTTATTAGGTCCAAAGAGCAATGGCCTAATAGCCAGTCAAGTGCAACTATCCTATTATATTGAAATATTAATCTGAGTTAAAAGAAAAATAGTAAAATGGTAAGAGGGAGTGCAACATTTGGCCCATATAGGTTTTCAAGGTTTAAATGGATAGACAGCAGGCCTCAGAAAACTTGCTTAGGGAAAAGCAGACAGCAGTATGTGGAATCTGCCAGATTTTAATAGAATAGGCTTTGACTACTATGACATATTTGCATGTCATTAATCTAAGCCCCCTCTTCTATTATATTATGGTGGCACATTCTATAGATTAACCTGGCCTATCAAGGTGTCTTTTACTTAGTGATATATTTGACCAGGTGTAAAGAACTGAAATCAAATCCTTGAAAACTGAACTTTATTTGAAAAGATAGATAATAAAAGGGAAAGGTGATG